>JAUIRJ010000133.1:0-55385 GCA_030555515.1 Acutogordius australiensis | reverse complement strand
ATGACTTTTTTTTTAGGGCACGTGAAAAGTGAGTTTTTATTTTCAAAATTCTGTAAATTTTTTCAAATATTTTTTTTTCAGAAAAAGCATTTTATGTGCATATATTAAATTTGGCAACTTTTTAAAAATTTGCGTTTTATTACAAAATAAATTTTATTTTAAAAATTTCACAAAAATAAAAACTCACTTTGCACGTGCCCTTAAATATATAAAGGCGGGTTCAGACTCAGTTCGTTTTTTAAAAATTTTCAAAAATACATTGAACGCTTTTAACAAAAATCGCCAAAGAAAAGTTTTTAAAAAAATGAAAAAAAAAAAAATAAAATTTCAAAAGAAATTTTTAAAATTTTTAAAATTTTTCAAAAATTTGACATGAGTCTGAACGTAATAAACAAAATTAGTAATTAAAATTGAAAGACAAATAACAAAATTTGTTTAGAATTTAAAAATTGAATTAAAGTCCTATGGTAAATTTTAAAGTTGAAAACCATTATGCTTCAATATAAATTCAAACTTAAATATTAGAAACGTTATTTTTAGTTTTTTTCAAGTATTTTTACATATTTAATACATAAAATGTTTGTTTTGTTAATAATGTTAGAATTATTATTTGTAAAATGTCTGGCAGGACAAAGGCTGCGGCTAATGTTTTTTTTAAAATTGTAAAAAAAAATATTTTTAAGGGCACGTGCAAAATGAGTTTTTATTTTCGTAAAATTTTGAAAATTCTGAAAATTTTAAAAATTTATTTTTTTTCAAATTTTTTTTATAAAAATATTTTATTTTAGAAAAACCATTTTATGTGCATATATTAAATTTGACGACTTTTTTAAAATTTGCGTTTGATTACAAAATTAAATATTTCAAAATTTTAAAAATTTCACGAAAATAAAAACTCATGCACGTGCCCTAAAATAAAAAAAATTTGAGCGGCTAATATCAAAAAATGATAATTTAGGGTTTTTTGTTTAAGGATATGCCTAACAAAATATTTTCTAAAAAAAAATCTAGCCGCCTCGTTATTCAAATGCGAGCGATTTTTTTGTCAAAACTTTTTTTTCCACTAGCCGCAGCCAAAAACGAAACATTTATAAATGTTTCCTGTTTTTGTCCTAGGGAAAACACGAAACATTTTTCAATGTTTCGTGTTTTTGTTTTTTTAAAACACGGAATATTTTTTTCGTGTTTTAAAGATTAATTTAGATTTTTGCAAAATGTTTCGTGTTATAAATAGGGGTGGGTCTGAAAAGCAAAATCCCAAAAAGCAAAATCCCAAAAAGCAAAATCCCAAAAAGCAAAATCCTAAAAAGCAAAATCCCAAAAAGCAAAATCCTTAAGTAATAAATCATTTTTTGGCGGGAAACTTGCTTTTTAGGATTTTGCTTTTGGGGATTTTGCTTTTTGGGATTTTGCTTTTCAGACAAAAAATTTTTTTTTGTTTTCTGGCATGTGTCGGTGTTTTAAGGATTTCTTTGATGTTTTAAGTAATTTTTTGGGATTTTGCTTTTTGGGATTTTGCTTTTCAGACAAAAAATTTTTTTTTGTTTTTTTTGGCATTTGTCGGTGTTTTATGGATTTCTTTGATGTTTTAAGTAATATTTTGGTATTTTGCTTATTGGGATTTTGCTTTTTGGGATTTTGCTTTTCAGACAAAAATTTTTTTTTTCGTTTTTTGGCATTTGTCGGTGTTTTATGGATTTCTTTGATGTTTTAAGTAATTTTTTGGGATTTTGCTTTTTGGGATTTTGCTTTTCAGACAAAAATTTTTTTTTTGTTTTTTGGCATTTGTCGGTGTTTTATTTATTTCTTTGATGTTTTAAGTAATATTTTGGGATTTTGCTTATTGGGATTTTGCTTTTTGGGATTTTGCTTTTCAGACAAAAAATTTTTTTTTCGTTTTTTGGCATTTGTCGGTGTTTTATGGATTTCTTTGATGTTTTAAGTAATTTTAAGTAATTTTTTGGGGATTTTGCTTTTGGGATTTTGCTTTTCAGACAAAAAATTTTTTTTTTGGCGTTTTTTTGGCATTTGTCGACGTTTTAAGGATTTCTTTGATGTTTTAAGTAATTTTAATTAATTTCTTGGGGATTTTGCTTTTCAGACAAAATTTTTTTTTTGTTTTCTGGCATTTGTCGGTGTTTTATGGATTTCTTTGAAGTTTTAAGTAATTTTTGGGGGATTTTGCTTTTCAGTTAAAAATTTTTTTTTGTTTTTGGCATTTGTCAGTGTTTTATGTATTTCTTTGATGTTTTAAGTAATTTTAAGTAATTTTTGGGGGATTTTGCTTTTTGGGATTTTGCTTTTCAGACAAAATTTTTTTTTTGGCATTTGTCGACGTTTTAAGGATTTCTTTGATGTTTTAAGTAATTTTAAGTAATTTTTGGGGGATTTTGCTTTTCAGACAAAATTTTTTTTTCGTTTTTTGGCATTTGTTGGTGTTTTATGGATTTCTTTGATGTTTGAAGTAATTTTAAGTAATTTTTGGGGGATTTTGCTTTTCAAACATACCATTTTTTTGTTTTTTGGCATTTGTCGGTGTTTTATGTATTTCTTTGATGTTTGAAGTAAAAGTAATTTTTTGGGGATTTTAATTTTCAGGCATAACATTTTTTTTTGTTTTTTGGCATTTGTCGGTGTTTTATGTATTTCTTTGATGTTTTAAGTAATTTTAAGTAATTTTTTGGGGATTTTGCTTTTCAAACAAAACTTTTTTTTGTTTTTTTGGCATTTGTCGGTGTTTTATGAATTTCTTTGATGTTTTGAGTAATTTTAAATAATTTTTTGGGGATTTTGATTTTCAGACAAAAATTTTTCTTTTGTTTTTTGGCATTTATCGGTGTTTTATGAATTTCTTTGATGTTTAAGTAATTTTAAGTAATTTTTTGGGGATTTTGCTATTCAGACAAAAATTTTTTTTCGTTTTTTGGCATTTGTCGGTGTTTTATGTATTTCTTTGATTTTTTAAGTCAATTTTTATGATTTACATGTGGAGTTTATACGGCCCCTAATTCAATTTCTAAATTCTAAACAAATGTTATTATTAGACATAGACTAAATTTTAATTACTTATTTTGTTATATATTTAAGAAATAAAGTCAGTTTTGGCCAATAAAATATAATATATTTGAAGATCTTCAAAATACTAAAAACCCCACAGTACCAATATCGGCTTAAGGGTCTCCTCCACTACAAGTTTTTCGGGCTGGACAATAATCCACATTATTGTGTATTATGATATATCAAGGCCTAAAAACACATCAAGGGTCTGTAGCCCCACTTTTTCTAAAATGAAATTAATTTTGCCTAAAAGCGCTTTCGCCTAACGACAACTTATTTCAATATCGAAAAAAACTTCTTTTTTTAATTAATCTGACTAAAATTTTACCATAAATATTGACCAGAATATTTTGGCATCAACATAAGTCAGCCAACGACTTCGCCATTTGTCAAGTTCGTAAAAAAAAGCTAATTTATTAAGACAAAAAATATACTTAATAAGAGTGTAATATAAAAAGATATCTGGATTGTAATTGTATGATTAATTTTAAGCCACCAGGATTTAAAGGGTCCTTCAACTAAACTCTCGATGTCACAGGTCGCCAGATCCCTTCCTTACCCGATCACGGGTTAACGATGATTAGTTTAAATCTAAGAGATTCTGTTGTTTTATGTAAGGTTATGCTGCAAATTAATTAATTAAGTGTGCTTAATTTCTATAGACCCTAACTAATTTCACAGGTCAACAAATTTTTGAGAGTTATGAGCTAACTACGGAGATCAAACCTGCCAT
Organism: Acutogordius australiensis; assembly: GCA_030555515.1. Taxonomy (NCBI): domain Eukaryota; kingdom Metazoa; phylum Nematomorpha; class Gordioida; order Gordea; family Gordiidae; genus Acutogordius; species Acutogordius australiensis. The sequence continues at coordinate 51,595 of JAUIRJ010000133.1, read as the reverse complement.
CTTAGGGATTTTCAAACCCGTTTACCGTTTTTTCTAATCAAACTTAGTTAGTCAGCTATAAACATCGAAAATTTTAGAATAAATGCCAAAAAAACAAAAAAGATTTTAAAACAAAAATAAATTGAATTTTTTTTTTGCATATTTACAACAGCTAAACTGTTAAATTCAAACTTCAAATAAAACTTTTATTAAAAACCGATAATATATCGTGTCGTATTTAAGTTTGGACGCGAAATATTTTGTATTATCTAAATGCTGATGTAAGAGCTTGATATACTAAAAAAAAATTTCTCATTATTTGATATGTTAAATACAAGTTACAAGGGATTTTTTTATGAAAAAAAGATTCTTAAATTTTTTCTTTTTGGGGTATTCTCGATCTGTCATTTTGGTAAAAAAAGGCCATTTTTTCGATATGCTCGGATCTAAGGAGCCAAGGCCGCAAGAAACAAAGAAAAACAATATATATATGAGATAAGGCCATCATGGGCAAGGGCGTAGCAAGTTGTAAAGCTTAGGGGGGGGGGGGGGTTTCAAAAAAAAATTTTGCCCATAGTGTTTTAGTTTGAAATCTACTGATTCTTATGATTGTTACCTAATTTTGCTTTTTAAAATTCGAGTGATCATTAAGGACTTTTATAATTAATTTTTATATAAACAAACATATATGGTATTAAGAAAATTATATTATTGATATATTATATGCAACAAATTTTTATATTTGATGTTAAATATTTTACATAGTGTATTTAAAATCAGTGATTTTTTAGCATGTTAACAAAGCGGCGATTAAATCTTCAATCTACGCTGTTAAATTTTATATCTAATACACCAATGATTTAATTGGTATTTTAGTTTGGGGGGGGGGGGGGGGGATATGCACTAAAAATTTTCAATTTGGGTGGGGATATGGCATGCTAGGAGGGGGTTTCATCCCCAAACCCCCCCCCCCCTCTACTACGCCAATGATCATGGGGATAAATTATTTTATGTTTTCATAAAATTCACGGTTGTGCCATTAATATTTGTTGACCTGTGTTTTAAGGGTTTTCTAATAAAAAATGCTCAAAAGAAGTATTGTAGCCGAAAAAACAACAAAGAATTATTTATATATGCTGACCATTGCTAAAAATACTAGCTATGACTTTTGAAAAATATTTATATGTATTTAATCATCTTAATAATAAATAATTGACGCTAGAAAAGTTGTAATTAATAGTTCTTAATAAAATGTAACAAAGTTACAGTTAGGTTTATTTTAATCTGAGAAAATTAGAATGAATCTATTTTTTACCACCGCCAAAATCCCATAATTTAAGTTGAACTAATTTAAATTATTTTTCGAACTGAACTAAATCAAATAAAGACGATTTGACCAAAGTTTTTAAATTTGAGAATTTTACCTTTGGAGGTGCTATAATGGCCGTTATTACAACTTTCATATACTTATTTAATCCTTAAATTTGTTATTTTGTTTTATTTTTGTAAAATAAATACTGGTGTGAGAAAAACTTTGTCGGACGTTTCAACAACCCGCGCAGCCATATTTCTATTAAAAAACGTTTACCAATACACATACCGTTCCAACCCTAATGAATCAAACATATTTGATACAAGATTCCCAACGCTCTGTATAACATCATGATAACGTCCTTTCCTACACTTACTTACTGCAATACTATATTAATTAATTCTACACAATGGCCAAGTTGAGTCTAATAATGGAAAAGATCAATTGTTGTAGTTTAATGACACAACATTTGGATTATGGAGACTAATTTAAGGCGAAATTCAAGTTTTAAAAATAATTTTTAGAGAAATATATTTCATTATAACTTTTAAGTGGCCCCTTGTTAAAGTCTGTCTACAAAAAAAGGAGAAAGTAACTTAATATAAAGTGAAAAAGATTGCCGGGTAAGCCCGAGCCATGTTCCTTCTTTATCTCTTAAAATTTTGTTTATCGAGCACACTTTTTTTGTTTACATCGTATGGATAACCTTTATAATTGCCTTACTTTTTTTTTTGAAGTTTATTTTTTATGCCCCATCATCACTTAATTTTTTTTAAATATTTTATTTTGTTTTGCCATCCATTTTATTCCTCCATGAATTCTAAATCTGCCATAGCCCTACTAAAGAGGTTGATTAAAACTATTATATTACGTAATTTGAGCCCAAACATTTATCCAAGTTTCCTAATGGCCCGTCCGAAAAATAGGCCGTGGTTTAAGCTAAAAAAGGGTCGGGCCTAAATAAAAAAGAATTACTCGCGGGGTAGCAAATCTAATGTTCCCTTATTTTTAACTCTTATTATCAAGAACTTAAAATGTTAAATTTATTGTCGGGCATTACTTTATAGTACAAACCGGGCGGTAATATTTTAACACCACTAGGACATATTTTAAAATATAGTCAGCCCGGTCCGGAATTTGTATTTTAAGCCCGGCCCAAATTTGTATTATTATATAATTTCTTTTTTTCAATGTTTTTTTCGCCTTCGGCTATTTTCATAAGTCAAAATTGAAAATGCGACCGTTTTAAATTTCGGCCCGGCCCAGCCCAGCCCGCTTTTCGGGCGGGCTATTAGGTCCCAAATTTGATTTCTAACTCCTACACCCTGTATTTTATTGATAATTTTACATAAAATATTGGCTTGTTAAAATTATTTTTTTAAGCCCGGTCCGTTATGGAGCCATGCAAACACTTTTCAAACGTTTGTAAAGTAAAGATTTTTTTAACGATCCGAAGTTTTGCTTTAGATGTCAGATATAGAACTGAAAACACTAAATAATCTTAATTAATTAATTTTTTTAAACCATTTAAAGAGAACAGAAATTAGGGCTGCGAAATATAAATTATTGTGGGCCGAGAAACGGGGTTTGTAATTCATTTAATGACTATTAATTTTATTTTAAAAAAAGTAATACTTTTTTTTTGTTTTTCTCTTTAACTTAATAGAATTCCCTATATGCCAATTCCAGAAGCAATTAAAATTAAAGAAAAAATTACATTACCTTCTTTCAAATTGTGCGAAAAAGGTCAAATTGATAATGTTGCGGTTCAAATTCTTAAACAATGGAGTCCAAAAGCTTTGACTGCCTTCGTCCCTCTTGAAATATGTGGAGACGGAAATTGTGCTTATAGGGCTATTTCTATGGGACTGTTTGGTTCTCAAGAATATCACCATCTTATAAGGGTACTCACGAGTTTGGAACTTCTTATTTTTGCCGATGACTATATGCCTATTTTAATTAAATATGGATATAACTACAAAAATATCTTAACTTCAATATCGGCAAATAATAAGTGGACCAAACCTGAGTACTTTTTTATAATTAGTGGGGCGATTAAAACCGCTTTCACTGTTTATAATCCTTATACTTTGCATAATGGAATCGCAACATCAGAAATATACAGAGGACCTAAAATGAAACCCAATCAACCATCAAAATTTATAATTATGTGGACACATTCACATGATATTAATAATAAAAAGCCAAATCACTTTGTGTATTTAATAAAAAAAGTAATTACACCTTTGTCTATGTTTAATATATATAACTTTAAATTGGTATTTTAACAGAACGCATTGATTGCAATTGACGACAATGAATCAGAGGAATCTCAAGTAAATAAATTTCTAATAGTTTAGGAGTACTCAAAGCATAGTTTACAAGTTTCACCAGATTTATATTTGAAGAAAATAGAAATGATAAAAAAAGTAATTTATACGTTTTATATTTTAGTTACCCAAACTTTAAGCATATGTATGACCTAACATTTTGTATTTATTAGGTAAATATCAACCATTCTCAGCCTCTGTCTTCTACCCTAATTAAAGACGAATTTAGAAAAAAGGTACATTATTGTAACTTGATAAAATATATAAAGAGCGTAAATAATTTTCCATTTAATAAATAGTTTATATGAAATTGCAAAAAAACAGCATTCTAATTTTGAAAGGGCATTTATATGTCTAGGAGAGTATTATTTAATAGATAAAAATGAAGAAACATCAAAAATTTGGTTTGATTCAATAAAAAAAGATAATGCGTCTCAGTCATTTAATTATATTCAATCAAGTAATAAAGCCTTTAAAACGCCAAAACCAAAAGGCTCTAAAAAGCCACATCAATGTAAAAGCCCCAAAGCGGCAAAAACAATTACAAAAAAAAATAAATTATTTTATAGAAATTAGTGGTTAATACATTTTTTGGGGTATATCCTTTTTTCATATTAAATTAATTATTAAGTGTTGCATGACTGTATATTGACAACCGTTTTAAAATACAATAACGAATTTGAATTTCACATCATTAGTTAAAAACCCGAACTAATTTTGTTGGTTAATATCAAAAAAAATTTTATTAAATTAATTTGTTGTAACATAATTTTTATCTAAGGAACTTAGCGTTAAATTTCTGTATTGGTAGGACCAAAGAATAGTGCTAGCGCCCAACGGTAAATTTTGTTACAACAAAATTAATTTACTGAAATTTCCTTTTAATGTATAACCAAAAATATTAGTTCACAAAAGCAATGTTTTTTAACAAATTATAGAAATTGATTAAATTCGTAATTGTAGTTTGAAACGATTGTCACGAACACTTAATAATTAATTCAATATGAAAAAAGGATATATCTCAAAAAATGATATTAATAAGCCCACTAATTTCTATAAAATATTTTTGCTTTTTTTGTAATTGTTTTTGCCGCTTTGAGAGGCTTTCACATTGATGTGTTTCTTCGTTCTTATCTATTAAATAATAATCCCCTAAAGAATGCCCTTTCTAAATTTCATAAATGATTTTGTACAATTTCATATAATTTATTTATTAATGGCATAAAGATTGGGGATTCCAATCAATTATCCATTTAAATACATGATTAATGGATCACTAATATAATTTGTTATTAAAAAACTGCATATTTTATTGATCAAAGGTTCAAATACATACTTAAATTAAACATCCTCCACATCCTTTTTAAAATATGAATTAAATAATGGGTAATTAGTTGTAGGCTCAGAACAATATTTTATTAAATCATTACTTCGTTGCAGAAATATCTTATTGCTTTGCGACAATACAAGTCCTACATTTTTATCAAATATTTTGTTGATAATTATTTGTCTGACTTTAAGACAAACACCTTGTTTTGTGGTCAAATAATCCAGAATATTTTTTTAGGTGCCGCGTGCACAGTAAAAATTTAAAATAAAAAAAAACATTTTTTAAAGCCTTTGTAATAGCTTTCTCTTGGTCTACAAATATTAATTTGGATGTGTTTGCTTTAATATTTTCTAACTCGCATCTAAGTTTTCAAAAAAAATATAAAAGTTTGAAAAATAACTTTGACCATGCAAAATAGGCTTTAAAAAACTGGATGATCGTTTGTCTTTTTTTGTTTAACTGCTAAATTCTTAAAAGCAATTGCTGTCACAAATATTCTGCCTATATTGCAACTTGTCAACATGTAAAAAAGCTGAACCTTGGGAACAAAATTTTTTATTAAACAAAAGCATATCTTCAGTAAAAAGTATTATATTATTCGGTGTGTTTTTTACGTGACATACGGTGTGAATGAAGGGGTGCTCAGTTAATAAGTTAATAGTGTGCAAAATATTATCAGCACGGTTATTTGAACTGCAGTTTGTGAGAGTTTTTTTAATACATGTGTTTATATTGTATATTTGTTTTCCATAGGCTACAAACCCCTATTCAACTGTTTTTCAAAAGTTTGTTGGGGGTCAATTAGGTTTAGTTTTTCTTTTATCTATAAATAAATTATTGTCATTTAAAAAAGTATCATATATATCAAAACAGTTTTTAAATTATATGCTATGTAATACAAATATTTAAATTTATACAAATATATTAATTGCAAATATTCTACAAGCATTTTCATTTTTTTTTGTTATGCATATGACAATTAAATATGCAATATGTTCTTTGTAAATCGCATATTTAAGATTATATTTAATAATAAATATTATCATATATAAACGTTATGTTATGAGAACCGAGGGGGGAATGTATTAACAAGAGAAAATTTTTATTCAAAAAACATATCCCAGAAAGTTTTTTCTTCATTAAAAAGCTAAATCCTTAATTGTTTTACCGTATAGACAAATGCCAAAAAACGAAAAAAAAAAATTTTGTCTGAAAAGCAAAATCCCCAAAAAATTACTTAAAATTACTTCAAACATCAAATAAATACATAAAACACCGACAAATGCCAAAAAAACAAAAAAAATGTTATGTCTGAAAAGCAAAATCCCCAAAAAATTACTTAAAATTACTTAAAACATCAAAGAAATACATAAAACACCGACAAATGCCAAAAAACAAAAAAAAATGTTATGTCTGAAAAGCAAAATCCCCCAATAATTACTTAAAATTACTTCAAACATCAAAGAAATCCAAAATTTTGTCTGATAAGCAAAATCCCCAAAAAATTACTTAAAACATCAAAGAAATCCATAAAACACCGACAAATGCCAAAAAGCGAAAAAAAAATTTTGTCTGAAAAGCAAAATCCCCAAAAAATTAAAAATTACTTAAAACATCAAAGAAATCCTTAAAACGTCGACAAATGCCAAAAAAAAAACGCCAAAAAAAAAACAAAAAAAAATTTTTTTGTCTGAAAAGCAAAATCCCAAAAAGCAAAATCCCCAAAAAATTACTTAAAACATCAAAGAAATACATAAAACACCGACAAATGCCAAAAACCAAAAAAAAAATTTTGTCTGAAAAGCAATATCCCCCAAAAATTACTTAAAACATCAAAGAAATCCATAAAACACCGACAAATGCCAAAAAGCGAAAAAAAAATTTTGTCTGAAAAGCAAAATCCCCCAAAAATTACTTAAAATTACTTAAAACATCAAAGAAATCCATAAAACACCGACAAATGCCAAAAAACGAAAAAAAAAATTGTCTGAAAAGCAAAATCCCCAAAAAATTACTTAAAATTACTTAAAACATCAAAGAAATACATAAAACACCGACAAATGCCAAAAACCAAAAAAAAAAATTTTGTTTGAAAAGCAAAATCCCCAAAAAATTACTTAAAACACCAAAGAAATCCATAAAACACCTACAATTGCCAGAAAACAAAAAAAAAATTTGTCTGAAAAGCAAAATCACCAAAAAAGTAATTAAAATTACTTAAAACATCAAAGAAATCCTTAAAACGTCGACAAATGCCAAAAAAACGCCAAAAAAACAAAAAAAAATTTTTTTGTCTGAAAAGCAAAATCCCAAAAAGCAAAAACCCCCAAAAATTACTTAAAATTACTTAAAACATCAAAGAAATTCATAAAACACCGACAAATGCCAAAAAACGAAAAAAAAAATTTTGTCTGAAAAGCAAAATTCCCAAAAAATTACTTAAAATTACTTAAAACATCAAAGCAATCCTTAAAACGTCGACAAATGCCAAAAAAACAAAAAAAAAATTTTTTTGTCTGAAAAGCAAAATCCCAAAAAGCAAAATCCCAAAAAAATTACTTAAAATTACTTAAAACATCAAAGAAATACATAAAACACCGACAAATGCCAAAAACCAAAAAAAAAAAATTTTGTCTGAAAAGCAAAATCCCCAAAAAATTACTTAAAACATCAAAGAAATCCATAAAACACCGACAAATGCCAGAAAACAAAAAAAAAATTTTGTCTGAAAAGCAAAATCCCCAAGAAATTAATTAAAATTACTTAAAACAACAAAGAAATCCTTAAAACGTCGACAAATGCCAAAAAAACGCCAAAAAAAAATTTTTTGTCTGAAAAGCAAAATCCCAAAAAGCAAAATCCCCAAAAAATTACTTAAAATTACTTAAAACATCAAAGAAATCCATAAAACACCGACAAATGCCAAAAAACGAAAAAAAAAATTTTTGTCTGAAAAGCAAAATCCCAAAAAGCAAAATCCCAATAAGCAAAATCCCAAAATATTACTTAAAACATCAAAGAAATCTATAAAACACCGACAAATGCCAAAAAAACAAAAAAAAATTTTTGTCTGAAAAGCAAAATCCCAAAAAGCAAAATCCCCAAAAAATTACTTAAAATTACTTAAAACATCAAAGAAATCCATAAAACACCGACAAATGCCAAAAAAACGAAAAAAAAAATTTTTGTCTGAAAAGCAAAATCCCAAAAAGCAAAATCCCAATAAGCAAAATCCCAAAATATTACTTAAAACATCAAAGAAATCTATAAAACACCGACAAATGCCAAAAAAACAAAAAAAAAATTTTTGTCTGAAAAGCAAAATCCCAAAAAGCAAAATCCCAAAAAGCAAAATCCCAAAAAGCAAAATCCCAAAAAGCAAGTTTCCCGCCAAAAAATGATTTATTACTTAAGGATTTTGCTTTTTGGGATTTTGCTTTTTAGGATTTTGCTTTTTGGGATTTTGCTTTTTGGGATTTTGCTTTTTGGGATTTTGCTTTTCAGACCCACCCCTTTTAACTAGATATTTTATAAAAAAAATATTTTTATCATTATTATACAAAACAAACATTTTATATATATTTAAGGGCGCTTTCTGACTCATTTCAAATTTTTGAAAAATTTTAAAATAAATTTTTTGATATTTTATTTTTTTTTTAAATTTTTTTAAAAACTTTTCTTTCAGACAAACTATTTAAATGCTAATAACAAAAATTGGCACATTTTGTAAAAAAGCGTTTAATGTAAATAGGTAAAAATTTTAAAATTTTTATTCAAAATTTTAAATAAAATATCTTGAAAACACTCCTGTTTTAATCTTTTTTTAAATTTCTAGTTATATCTTAAAATGAAAATCATACCTATAATATGCAGTAAATGGGCCAAATTTACCTTTCGGTACCTGATGCATAACTCGGCTCCTATATACTCTAAGAGGCTAAAATTTGCATCGAATTTCAAGTAATCATTCTTAAAAAGCTATTAAAATTTGAAAGTATTTTATAGTCAATATTTTGAAATAATAGAACTCGAGTAAAAAAACCCAATTTTTTTGAAAAGTTTTAAAATATCGTATTTTAATAATGGAAGTAGCTAGAGGTCTGAAATTTTTCACGTGCATTAATAGGATAATACTTAATATGGAGTAAAAATTTCAAAAATATTTTTTAATTATTTTGGGCGTAAAACGTTTTTTTAATTTTAATAAAATAACATTCACACCTCGTGGATAAAAACAAAAAATTTGCCATCCCAGACACCTTTTACACATACGATTTTTTTCGTCGATTTTGAACGGTAATTACTAATACTCAAAAATTTCATTTCTAATAATATAGGTAACGGAAGTAGCTAGAGGTCTGAAATTTTTCATGTGCATTAATAGGGATATACTTGATATAGAGTGAAAATTTTAAAAATATTTTCCAATTATTTTGGTCGTAAAACGTTTTTTTTATTTTAATAAAAAAATATGCACACCTAATCGTATATAAACATTTATCATTAATTTAACTAAATAAAGCAACATCAAATTAAATTTAGATGTTGAATATTCTTGCTTTCAATGTATGCATGCCCCCCTTAATCTATAAGGGATATGCATAATCGACACACACGTGGGGTAACGTTGATGTTTTTTAATATTTTGATTTAAAAACCCACCAATATATAAAGTTAAAATATTTTAGGCTCGATTTAAATTTATAATCAAAAACATCTTTAGGCCAAATTTCTTGCTCGGTTATCTATATTTCTCACTTATGCAATTTTAAGTTTAGACTTTTATAATTAATATTTATTTAATTATAAACTTTTAGATAACATCTATTAAAAAAGTATAAATTACAATAGTTTCTTAATTTATTTTTTAAGAAAAATAAAAAAAATAGAAATTATTAAAGCCTTAGAGGCTAATAAAAAAAGTTTTTAAGTAAAAAATTGAGCGCATTTGATTAACATTGAGGTAACTGGTGAAAAATAAATTTAAAAAATATAAAATTTTTAAATTTTTTGTTAGGCATATCCTAAAACGATTAAAAAACATTAACTCATTTTTTGATATTAGCCGTTAAAAAATTTTAATTTTAAAATATTTTTTTTACAATTTTGAAATTAGTATCAGCCGAAGCCCTTTGTACAGGGTGGGTCTGAAAAGCAAAATCCCAAAAAGCAAAATCCCAAAAAGCAAAATCCCAAAAAGCAAAATCCTAAAAAGCAAAATCCCAAAAAGCAAAATCCTTAAGTAATAAATCATTTTTTGGCGGGAAACTTGCTTTTTGGGATTTTGCTTTTTGGGATTTTGCTTTTTGGGATTTTGCTTTTTGGGATTTTGCTTTTCAGACAAAAATTTTTTTTTTGTTTTTTTGGCATTTGTCGGTGTTTTATAGATTTCTTTGATGTTTTAAGTAATATTTTGGGATTTTGCTTATTGGGATTTTGCTTTTTGGGATTTTGCTTTTCAGACAAAAATTTTTTTTTTCGTTTTTTGGCATTTGTCGGTGTTTTATGGATTTCTTTGATGTTTTAAGTAATTTTAAGTAATTTTTTGGGGATTTTGCTTTTTGGGATTTTGCTTTTCAGACAAAAATTTTTTTTTGTTTTTTTGGCATTTGTCGGTGTTTTATAGATTTCTTTGATGTTTTAAGTAATATTTTGGGATTTTGCTTATTGGGATTTTGCTTTTTGGGGATTTTGCTTTTCAGACAAAAATTTTTTTTTCGTTTTTTGGCATTTGTCGGTGTTTTATGGATTTCTTTGATGTTTTAAGTAATTTTAAGTAATTTTTTGGGGATTTTGCTTTTTGGGATTTTGCTTTTCAGACAAAAAAAATTTTTTTTTGGCGTTTTTTTGGCATTTGTCGACGTTTTAAGGATTTCTTTGTTGTTTTAAGTAATTTTAATTAATTTCTTGGGGATTTTGCTTTTCAGACAAAATTTTTTTTTTGTTTTCTGGCATTTGTCGGTGTTTTATGGATTTCTTTGATGTTTTAAGTAATTTTTTGGGGATTTTGCTTTTCAGACAAAATTTTTTTTTTTTGGTTTTTGGCATTTGTCGGTGTTTTATGTATTTCTTTGATGTTTTAAGTAATTTTAAGTAATTTTTTGGGGATTTTGCTTTTTGGGATTTTGCTTTTCAGACAAAAAAATTTTTTTTTTGTTTTTTTGGCATTTGTCGACGTTTTAAGGATTGCTTTGATGTTTTAAGTAATTTTAAGTAATTTTTTGGGAATTTTGCTTTTCAGACAAAATTTTTTTTTTCGTTTTTTGGCATTTGTCGGTGTTTTATGAATTTCTTTGATGTTTTAAGTAATTTTAAGTAATTTTTGGGGGTTTTTGCTTTTTGGGATTTTGCTTTTCAGACAAAAAAATTTTTTTTTGTTTTTTTGGCGTTTTTTTGGCATTTGTCGACGTTTTAAGGATTTCTTTGATGTTTTAAGTAATTTTAATTACTTTTTTGGTGATTTTGCTTTTCAGACAAATTTTTTTTTTGTTTTCTGGCAATTGTAGGTGTTTTATGGATTTCTTTGGTGTTTTAAGTAATTTTTTGGGGATTTTGCTTTTCAGACAAAATTTTTTTTTTAGTTTTTGGCATTTGTCGGTGTTTTATGTATTTCTTTGATGTTTTAAGTAATTTTAAGTAATTTTTTGGGGATTTTGCTTTTCAGACAATTTTTTTTTCGTTTTTTGGCATTTGTCGGTGTTTTATGGATTTCTTTGATGTTTTAAGTAATTTTAAGTAATTTTTGGGGGATTTTGCTTTTCAGACAAAATTTTTTTTTCGCTTTTTGGCATTTGTCGGTGTTTTATGGATTTCTTTGATGTTTTAAGTAATTTTTGGGGGATATTGCTTTTCAGACAAAATTTTTTTTTTGGTTTTTGGCATTTGTCGGTGTTTTATGTATTTCTTTGATGTTTTAAGTAATTTTTTGGGGATTTTGCTTTTTGGGATTTTGCTTTTCAGACAAAAAAATTTTTTTTTGTTTTTTTTTTGGCGTTTTTTTTTTGGCATTTGTCGACGTTTTAAGGATTTCTTTGATGTTTTAAGTAATTTTTAATTTTTTGGGGATTTTGCTTTTCAGACAAAATTTTTTTTTCGCTTTTTGGCATTTGTCGGTGTTTTATGGATTTCTTTGATGTTTTAAGTAATTTTTTGGGGATTTTGCTTATCAGACAAAATTTTGGATTTCTTTGATGTTTGAAGTAATTTTAAGTAATTATTGGGGGATTTTGCTTTTCAGACATAACATTTTTTTTTGTTTTTTGGCATTTGTCGGTGTTTTATGTATTTCTTTGATGTTTTAAGTAATTTTAAGTAATTTTTTGGGGATTTTGCTTTTCAGACATAACATTTTTTTTGTTTTTTTGGCATTTGTCGGTGTTTTATGTATTTATTTGATGTTTGAAGTAATTTTAAGTAATTTTTTGGGGATTTTGCTTTTCAGACAAAATTTTTTTTTTTCGTTTTTTGGCATTTGTCTATACGGTAAAACAATTAAGGATTTAGCTTTTTAATGAAGAAAAAACTTTCTGGGATATGTTTTTTGAATAAAAATTTTCTCTTGTTAATACATTCCCCCCTCGGTTCTCATAACATAACGTTTATATATGATAATATTTATTATTAAATATAATCTTAAATATGCGATTTACAAAGAACATATTGCATATTTAATTGTCATATGCATAACAAAAAAAATGAAAATGCTTGTAGAATATTTGCAATTAATATATTTGTATAAATTTAAATATTTGTATTACATAGCATATAATTTAAAAACTGTTTTGATATATATGATACTTTTTTAAATGACAATAATTTATTTATAGATAAAAGAAAAACTAAACCTAATTGACCCCCAACAAACTTTTGAAAAACAGTTGAATAGGGGTTTGTAGCCTATGGAAAACAAATATACAATATAAACACATGTATTAAAAAAACTCTCACAAACTGCAGTTCAAATAACCGTGCTGATAATATTTTGCACACTATTAACTTATTAACTGAGCACCCCTTCATTCACACCGTATGTCACGTAAAAAACACACCGAATAATATAATACTTTTTACTGAAGATATGCTTTTGTTTAATAAAAAATTTTGTTCCCAAGGTTCAGCTTTTTTACATGTTGACAAGTTGCAATATAGGCAGAATATTTGTGACAGCAATTGCTTTTAAGAATTTAGCAGTTAAACAAAAAAAGACAAACGATCATCCAGTTTTTTAAAGCCTATTTTGCATGGTCAAAGTTATTTTTCAAACTTTTATATTTTTTTTGAAAACTTAGATGCGAGTTAGAAAATATTAAAGCAAACACATCCAAATTAATATTTGTAGACCAAGAGAAAGCTATTACAAAGGCTTTAAAAAATGTTTTTTTTTATTTTAAATTTTTACTGTGCACGCGGCACCTAAAAAAATATTCTGGATTATTTGACCACAAAACAAGGTGTTTGTCTTAAAGTCAGACAAATAATTATCAACAAAATATTTGATAAAAATGTAGGACTTGTATTGTCGCAAAGCAATGAGATATTTCTGCAACGATGTAATGTTTTAATGAAATATTGTTCTGAGCCTACATAATTACCCATTATTTATTTCATATTTTAAAAAGGGTTTGGAGGATGTTTTATTTAAGTATGTATTTGAACCTTTGATCAATAAAATATGCAGTTTTTTAATAACAAATTATATTAGTGATCCATTAATCATGTATTTAAATGGATAATTGATTGGAATCCCCAATCTTTATGCCATTAATAAATAAATTATATGAAATTGTACAAAATCATTTATGAAATTTAGAAAGGGCATTCTTTAGGGGATTATTATTTAATAGATAAGAACGAAGAAACACATCAATGTGAAAGCCTCTCAAAGCGGCAAAAACAATTACAAAAAAAGCAAAAATATTTTATAGAAATTAGTGGGCTTATTAATATCATTTTTTGAGATATATCCTTTTTTCATATTGAATTAATTATTAAGTGTTCGTGACAATCGTTTCAAACTACAATTACGAATTTAATCAATTTCTATAATTTGTTAAAAAACATTGCTTTTGTGAACTAATATTTTTGGTTATACATTAAAAGGAAATTTCAGTAAATTAATTTTGTTGTAACAAAATTTACCGTTGGGCGCTAGCACTATTCTTTGGTCCTACCAATACAGAAATTTAACGCTAAGTTCCTTAGATAAAAATTATGTTACAACAAATTAATTTAATAAAATTTTTTTTTGATATTAACCAACAAAATTAGTTCGGGTTTTTAACTAATGATGTGAAATTCAAATTCGTTATTGTATTTTAAAACGGTTGTCAATATACAGTCATGCAACACTTAATAATTAATTTAATATGAAAAAAGGATATACCCCAAAAAATGTATTAACCACTAATTTCTATAAAATAATTTATTTTTTTTTGTAATTGTTTTTGCCGCTTTGGGGCTTTTACATTGATGTGGCTTTTTAGAGCCTTTTGGTTTTGGCGTTTTAAAGGCTTTATTACTTGATTGAATATAATTAAATGACTGAGACGCATTATCTTTTTTTATTGAATCAAACCAAATTTTTGATGTTTCTTCATTTTTATCTATTAAATAATACTCTCCTAGACATATAAATGCCCTTTCAAAATTAGAATGCTGTTTTTTTGCAATTTCATATAAACTATTTATTAAATGGAAAATTATTTACGCTCTTTATATATTTTATCAAGTTACAATAATGTACCTTTTTTTCTAAATTCGTCTTTAATTAGGGTAGAAGACAGAGGCTGAGAATGGTTGATATTTACCTAATAAATACAAAATGTTAGGTCATACATATGCTTAAAGTTTGGGTAACTAAAATATAAAACGTATAAATTACTTTTTTTATCATTTCTATTTTCTTCAAATATAAATCTGGTGAAACTTGTAAACTATGCTTTGAGTACTCCTAAACTATTAGAAATTTATTTACTTGAGATTCCTCTGATTCATTGTCGTCAATTGCAATCAATGCGTTCTGTTAAAATACCAATTTAAAGTTATATATATTAAACATAGACAAAGGTGTAATTACTTTTTTTATTAAATACACAAAGTGATTTGGCTTTTTATTATTAATATCATGTGAATGTGTCCACATAATTATAAATTTTGATGGTTGATTGGGTTTCATTTTAGGTCCTCTGTATATTTCTGATGTTGCGATTCCATTATGCAAAGTATAAGGATTATAAACAGTGAAAGCGGTTTTAATCGCCCCACTAATTATAAAAAAGTACTCAGGTTTGGTCCACTTATTATTTGCCGATATTGAAGTTAAGATATTTTTGTAGTTATATCCATATTTAATTAAAATAGGCATATAGTCATCGGCAAAAATAAGAAGTTCCAAACTCGTGAGTACCCTTATAAGATGGTGATATTCTTGAGAACCAAACAGTCCCATAGAAATAGCCCTATAAGCACAATTTCCGTCTCCACATATTTCAAGAGGGACGAAGGCAGTCAAAGCTTTTGGACTCCATTGTTTAAGAATTTGAACCGCAACATTATCAATTTGACCTTTTTCGCACAATTTGAAAGAAGGTAATGTAATTTTTTCTTTAATTTTAATTGCTTCTGGAATTGGCATATAGGGAATTCTATTAAGTTAAAGAGAAAAACAAAAAAAAAGTATTACTTTTTTTAAAATAAAATTAATAGTCATTAAATGAATTACAAACCCCGTTTCTCGGCCCACAATAATTTATATTTCGCAGCCCTAATTTCTGTTCTCTTTAAATGGTTTAAAAAAATTAATTAATTAAGATTATTTAGTGTTTTCAGTTCTATATCTGACATCTAAAGCAAAACTTCGGATCGTTAAAAAAATCTTTACTTTACAAACGTTTGAAAAGTGTTTGCATGGCTCCATAACGGACCGGGCTTAAAAAAATAATTTTAACAAGCCAATATTTTATGTAAAATTATCAATAAAATACAGGGTGTAGGAGTTAGAAATCAAATTTGGGACCTAATAGCCCGCCCGAAAAGCGGGCTGGGCTGGGCCGGGCCGAAATTTAAAACGGTCGCATTTTCAATTTTGACTTATGAAAATAGCCGAAGGCGAAAAAAACATTGAAAAAAAGAAATTATATAATAATACAAATTTGGGCCGGGCTTAAAATACAAATTCCGGACCGGGCTGACTATATTTTAAAATATGTCCTAGTGGTGTTAAAATATTACCGCCCGGTTTGTACTATAAAGTAATGCCCGACAATAAATTTAACATTTTAAGTTCTTGATAATAAGAGTTAAAAATAAGGGAACATTAGATTTGCTACCCCGCGAGTAATTCTTTTTTATTTAGGCCCGACCCTTTTTTAGCTTAAACCACGGCCTATTTTTCGGACGGGCCATTAGGAAACTTGGATAAATGTTTGGGCTCAAATTACGTAATATAATAGTTTTAATCAACCTCTTTAGTAGGGCTATGGCAGATTTAGAATTCATGGAGGAATAAAATGGATGGCAAAACAAAATAAAATATTTAAAAAAAATTAAGTGATGATGGGGCATAAAAAATAAACTTCAAAAAAAAAAAGTAAGGCAATTATAAAGGTTATCCATACGATGTAAACAAAAAAAGTGTGCTCGATAAACAAAATTTTAAGAGAGAAAGAAGGAACATGGCTCGGGCTTACCCGGCAATCTTTTTCACTTTATATTAAGTTACTTTCTCCTTTTTTTGTAGACAGACTTTAACAAGGGGCCACTTAAAAGTTATAATGAAATATATTTCTCTAAAAATTATTTTTAAAACTTGAATTTCGCCTTAAATTAGTCTCCATAATCCAAATGTTGTGTCATTAAACTACAACAATTGATCTTTTCCATTATTAGACTCAACTTGGCCATTGTGTAGAATTAATTAATATAGTATTGCAGTAAGTAAGTGTAGGAAAGGACGTTATCATGATGTTATACAGAGCGTTGGGAATCTTGTATCAAATATGTTTGATTCATTAGGGTTGGAACGGTATGTGTATTGGTAAACGTTTTTTAATAGAAATATGGCTGCGCGGGTTGTTGAAACGTCCGACAAAGTTTTTCTCACACCAGTATTTATTTTACAAAAATAAAACAAAATAACAAATTTAAGGATTAAATAAGTATATGAAAGTTGTAATAACGGCCATTATAGCACCTCCAAAGGTAAAATTCTCAAATTTAAAAACTTTGGTCAAATCGTCTTTATTTGATTTAGTTCAGTTCGAAAAATAATTTAAATTAGTTCAACTTAAATTATGGGATTTTGGCGGTGGTAAAAAATAGATTCATTCTAATTTTCTCAGATTAAAATAAACCTAACTGTAACTTTGTTACATTTTATTAAGAACTATTAATTACAACTTTTCTAGCGTCAATTATTTATTATTAAGATGATTAAATACATATAAATATTTTTCAAAAGTCATAGCTAGTATTTTTAGCAATGGTCAGCATATATAAATAATTCTTTGTTGTTTTTTCGGCTACAATACTTCTTTTGAGCATTTTTTATTAGAAAACCCTTAAAACACAGGTCAACAAATATTAATGGCACAACCGTGAATTTTATGAAAACATAAAATAATTTATCCCCATGATCATTGGCGTAGTAGAGGGGGGGGGGGGTTTGGGGATGAAACCCCCTCCTAGCATGCCATATCCCCACCCAAATTGAAAATTTTTAGTGCATATCCCCCCCCCCCCCCCAAACTAAAATACCAATTAAATCATTGGTGTATTAGATATAAAATTTAACAGCGTAGATTGAAGATTTAATCGCCGCTTTGTTAACATGCTAAAAAATCACTGATTTTAAATACACTATGTAAAATATTTAACATCAAATATAAAAATTTGTTGCATATAATATATCAATAATATAATTTTCTTAATACCATATATGTTTGTTTATATAAAAATTAATTATAAAAGTCCTTAATGATCACTCGAATTTTAAAAAGCAAAATTAGGTAACAATCATAAGAATCAGTAGATTTCAAACTAAAACACTATGGGCAAAATTTTTTTTTGAAACCCCCCCCCCCCCCTAAGCTTTACAACTTGCTACGCCCTTGCCCATGATGGCCTTATCTCATATATATATTGTTTTTCTTTGTTTCTTGCGGCCTTGGCTCCTTAGATCCGAGCATATCGAAAAAATGGCCTTTTTTGACCAAAATGACAGATCGAGAATACCCTAAAAAGAAAAAATTTAAGAATCTTTTTTTCATAAAAAAATCCCTTGTAACTTGTATTTAACATATCAAATAATGAGAAATTTTTTTTTAGTATATCAAGCTTTTACATCAGCATTTAGATAATACAAAATATTTCGCGTCCAAACTTAAATACGACACGATATATTATCGGTTTTTAATAAAAGTTTTATTTGAAGTTTGAATTTAACAGTTTAGCTGTTGTAAATATGCAAAAAAAAATTCAATTTATTTTTGTTTTAAAATCTTTTTTGTTTTTTTGGCATTTATTCTAAAATTTTCGATGTTTATAGCTGACTAACTAAGTTTGATTAGAAAAAACGGTAAACGGGTTTGAAAATCCCTAAGATGGCAGGTTTGATCTCCGTAGTTAGCTCATAACTCTCAAAAATTTGTTGACCTGTGAAATTAGTTAGGGTCTATAGAAATTAAGCACACTTAATTAATTAATTTGCAGCATAACCTTACATAAAACAACAGAATCTCTTAGATTTAAACTAATCATCGTTAACCCGTGATCGGGTAAGGAAGGGATCTGGCGACCTGTGACATCGAGAGTTTAGTTGAAGGACCCTTTAAATCCTGGTGGCTTAAAATTAATCATACAATTACAATCCAGATATCTTTTTATATTACACTCTTATTAAGTATATTTTTTGTCTTAATAAATTAGCTTTTTTTACGAACTTGACAAATGGCGAAGTCGTTGGCTGACTTATGTTGATGCCAAAATATTCTGGTCAATATTTATGGTAAAATTTTAGTCAGATTAATTAAAAAAAGAAGTTTTTTTCGATATTGAAATAAGTTGTCGTTAGGCGAAAGCGCTTTTAGGCAAAATTAATTTCATTTTAGAAAAAGTGGGGCTACAGACCCT
This sequence comes from Acutogordius australiensis, assembly GCA_030555515.1. Lineage (NCBI taxonomy): Eukaryota > Metazoa > Nematomorpha > Gordioida > Gordea > Gordiidae > Acutogordius > Acutogordius australiensis. The sequence continues at coordinate 32,517 of JAUIRJ010000133.1, read as the reverse complement.
TGATGTGTTTTTAGGCCTTGATATATCATAATACACAATAATGTGGATTATTGTCCAGCCCGAAAAACTTGTAGTGGAGGAGACCCTTAAGCCGATATTGGTACTGTGGGGTTTTTAGTATTTTGAAGATCTTCAAATATATTATATTTTATTGGCCAAAACTGACTTTATTTCTTAAATATATAACAAAATAAGTAATTAAAATTTAGTCTATGTCTAATAATAACATTTGTTTAGAATTTAGAAATTGAATTAGGGGCCGTATAAACTCCACATGTAAATCATAAAAATTGACTTAAAAAATCAAAGAAATACATAAAACACCGACAAATGCCAAAAAACGAAAAAAAATTTTTGTCTGAATAGCAAAATCCCCAAAAAATTACTTAAAATTACTTAAACATCAAAGAAATTCATAAAACACCGATAAATGCCAAAAAACAAAAGAAAAATTTTTGTCTGAAAATCAAAATCCCCAAAAAATTATTTAAAATTACTCAAAACATCAAAGAAATTCATAAAACACCGACAAATGCCAAAAAAACAAAAAAAAGTTTTGTTTGAAAAGCAAAATCCCCAAAAAATTACTTAAAATTACTTAAAACATCAAAGAAATACATAAAACACCGACAAATGCCAAAAAACAAAAAAAAATGTTATGCCTGAAAATTAAAATCCCCAAAAAATTACTTTTACTTCAAACATCAAAGAAATACATAAAACACCGACAAATGCCAAAAAACAAAAAAATGGTATGTTTGAAAAGCAAAATCCCCCAAAAATTACTTAAAATTACTTCAAACATCAAAGAAATCCATAAAACACCAACAAATGCCAAAAAACGAAAAAAAAATTTTGTCTGAAAAGCAAAATCCCCCAAAAATTACTTAAAATTACTTAAAACATCAAAGAAATCCTTAAAACGTCGACAAATGCCAAAAAAAAAATTTTGTCTGAAAAGCAAAATCCCAAAAAGCAAAATCCCCCAAAAATTACTTAAAATTACTTAAAACATCAAAGAAATACATAAAACACTGACAAATGCCAAAAACAAAAAAAAATTTTTAACTGAAAAGCAAAATCCCCCAAAAATTACTTAAAACTTCAAAGAAATCCATAAAACACCGACAAATGCCAGAAAACAAAAAAAAATTTTGTCTGAAAAGCAAAATCCCCAAGAAATTAATTAAAATTACTTAAAACATCAAAGAAATCCTTAAAACGTCGACAAATGCCAAAAAAACGCCAAAAAAAAAATTTTTTGTCTGAAAAGCAAAATCCCAAAAGCAAAATCCCCAAAAAATTACTTAAAATTACTTAAAACATCAAAGAAATCCATAAAACACCGACAAATGCCAAAAAACGAAAAAAAAAATTTTTGTCTGAAAAGCAAAATCCCAAAAAGCAAAATCCCAATAAGCAAAATCCCAAAATATTACTTAAAACATCAAAGAAATAAATAAAACACCGACAAATGCCAAAAAACAAAAAAAAAATTTTTGTCTGAAAAGCAAAATCCCAAAAAGCAAAATCCCAAAAAATTACTTAAAACATCAAAGAAATCCATAAAACACCGACAAATGCCAAAAAACGAAAAAAAAAATTTTTGTCTGAAAAGCAAAATCCCAAAAAGCAAAATCCCAATAAGCAAAATACCAAAATATTACTTAAAACATCAAAGAAATCCATAAAACACCGACAAATGCCAAAAAAAACAAAAAAAAATTTTTTGTCTGAAAAGCAAAATCCCAAAAAGCAAAATCCCAAAAAATTACTTAAAACATCAAAGAAATCCTTAAAACACCGACACATGCCAGAAAACAAAAAAAAATTTTTTGTCTGAAAAGCAAAATCCCAAAAAGCAAAATCCCCAAAAGCAAAATCCTAAAAAGCAAGTTTCCCGCCAAAAAATGATTTATTACTTAAGGATTTTGCTTTTTGGGATTTTGCTTTTTAGGATTTTGCTTTTTGGGATTTTGCTTTTTGGGATTTTGCTTTTTGGGATTTTGCTTTTCAGACCCACCCCTTTGTACAGACTGATTACATTTTAAATTGAGCGGTTTACAAGAAAATATGTCAGCTCAACAACAAATGCGAGCTATGCTGGATGAATTAATGGGGACTCAAAGAAATGGTATAATTTATTTATCAAATATTCTAGGCGAAAATGATGAGAAGATATATTTTAGCGATTCCAGAGTATGTAAAAGCTTTCTTTTAAACACCTGCCCACATGACATATTATCTGGAACGGTAGTTTAATTATTGTGTTTTATAAATATTTTAGAGAATGGATATTGGTGATTGTCCTCGAGTTCACATGCTTGCTCTACGTGCAGACTATGAAATGGCTTCTGCAAAAAAGGATTATTTTTATGACATAGATGTATAAATATTAAAATTATATTTTTTAACCTGGATAATTCTAAATTAAAATTTATAGACATTTGAACACCTCCAAGCATTTATTTCTGATTGCGATAGAAAGACTGATATAACTAAACGCAAATTGGCTGAAACACAAGAAGAATTGGAATTGGAAAATTCAGGAAAAGTATTTAATTATGTGCTTATTTTTTTCAATTTTTAGTATATTTTAATTATTTGTTTTCTTTTCTTACTTATTTGTTTCTAATATTCATATCATGTTAATTTTTTATTTATTTTTTTCTATATAGGCAACTTCCTTAACAAATATAACAGAAAAAATAGCCTCAAAGATATCTGAAGCTGAAGATTTAGGGGCAAAGGGAGATGTTGAGAATAGTATGAAGTTGTTGGAAGAAGTTGAAACATTACGTAAACAAAAACTAGATGCAGAAGTATTAACCCCTAAATATTAGTTTTATGCTGTATAAATTAACTTTTAAATGTTTATCTTTCATATTTAATTTCTAAATATTTAATTTTATTATTACATTTATTGCTTTTTAAATTATGATTTTAACAAACAAGTTGATAAATAATTTGTTATATTGAAATGAAAGAAAACAAAATTTTATATGATTTCAGATTTGGCAAGGAATCATAGCGTATTAAATATATAATTGAAAATCTTCACGTAAGATCACACCATTTATTCCATGCAATGTTGTTTTTTTTTAGATATTTTTAAATATGAAAATGTTTAAAATATTTTAATGTTTTATCTCTATTCTCTTAGGTACTTACTTAAATTTTTTTTTAAATTTATTTTTGAATGTATTTATTTATAGAGTGACTGTTTTTTAAGATTTATTGCATAAATTTATAACAAAGTTTACAAATTTTAACCTGGGTTACATCAAGCTTGATTGATATTATTATATACCCTGTTTTTCATTATTTTACTTTTTTTAAGTCTAATCTATGTCTAAGGATAAATGTTTGCAAAATTGCAATGACGTTTTTATTATTTTATAAAAATTAGAGTAATTAATATTTGTAAATTAATCATAATTTTAACTATAAATACAAATTTCATCTATACTAACTTTTGTGTAAAAATTGGAAATATTAAGTGTGACAAATTACCTAAGTTGACTAACAATTAGTGTAAAAAAGTTCACAAACCTAATTAATTTGAACTTCTGAAGTCTGGGCAATAATAAAGCACAATGGCTAAATTATGATAAAATTTACCTACCATAAAATTAAATAAAGATTTATTTTTAAAAAATTGTTTAAATTTGTAAATATTAAAAACTCATGCTTCTCTAAATGTAAGGTGACTTAAAATTGGGAGTTTTGTTGTTTGTTTAACTAGCTTAAAAATATTTTTTATTGAAAAGTTACAAATATAATTTGTCTTTTCATAAAATAAATTATTCAATTTTAGGGTAAGCTGTAACCCAAAATATTTTGTGTTTAAACAAAATTTAAATAAAAATATTTGCGTTTTATTTTTAATAGAGTTTTTATCAAATTAGGGCTAGGAAAAAATATGCATTATAACTTACTTTGATTTTTAATTTATAAAATTTAGGTAGCCTAATTTTTTTAACATTTCTATAAAATGTGAATTATTGGGGGACTTTTTTGTCTTTACCGTTTCGTATTTGGGGTTTATTGCGTTCTATGACTAGATTTTTTTTATTTAATAACATTATATAGGACATGTTGAAGCTAAAGATAGGTTAATTTTGAGAAATCATTTAGAAATACCTTTTTTGGCTCCTACATTATGTTTGATGTTCATTAACTTTAGTTAGAATTTAAGAATTCGTTGCCATCCTCGAGTTATCAGCAACAAAAGCTCCGGGTATGCGAAATATGTTCGGCCTACCTTGGTGTCCAGGATAATGAAAAACGGCTTGCGGACCATTTTGGTGGTAAACTACATTTGGGATTTATCAAAATCCGTCAAAAACTTGACGAGCTCAAGAAAACGCATGTGGAACGAAAGGCTGAAAGGGACTTTAGTCGTATGAAACGAGACGAGAGGTAGTATATATATTTATTTTATGGTCAAATTCGTTTTCTCCATTTTTTTATACCAACTTTATAACTTTTGCATCTTTTTATACACATATTTAAATATGATATTAATTAATTACACAGGTCAACAAATATCAATGCCAGGAAAAAGAACATAATAGCATGCATCCTTATGATAGCCTTATCTCATATATATTTCCGTTTTTTTGTATTTTGCCTTCGGCTCCTTAGATCGCAATATCGAAAATGGCTTTATTTGGCTAAATTGACAGATTTTGGAAAGAATTCAAGATTCTTTTTTTTATATAAAAATCCTTGTAACTTATATTTATCATCTCAAATAATAAGAAATAAAATTTATCAAACTTTTGCATCAGCATTTATATAATACAGAATAATTTTGCGTCCAAACTTAAATACGACACGATATATTATCGGTTTTTGATAAAAATTTCTGTTTAAGTTTAAAAGTTTAGCTGTTGTAAATATGCAGAATTTTTTTTTCTTTTTGATTTTTTTTTTGTTTTTTTTTTGACATTTTTTCTAATAATTTTAATGTTTATAGCTAGCTCACTTACTGTTTGTTTATTAAAAAAGAATAAATGGATTTGAAAATCCCTAAGATGGCAGATTTGATCTCTGTAGTTAGCTTATAACTCTTAAAAATTTGTTGACCTGTTTTATCTGGCTTATATATTTTTGTTACATCATTTTACCAAATTAGTTTTTGCTGCAGCTTTTTAAACTTCGTCGAATATTCATCGATTTTTTGTAGACCTGTATTATATATATATATCTCCTACCTCTAGAGCATTCAATTTTAAACAGTTATTTTGGACATTATTTGATCAATTACCCCTCATGTAGTCAAGTTCGACTTGATAGGATAGGTAAATTTTGACATAAGTAATATAAGTTATGGACTTAATAAGCAACTTTTAATAACACAGGTCAACAATTTTTGAGAGTTATGAGTTAACAACAGAGATCAAACCTGCCATCTTAGGGAATATCAAATCCGTTTACCGTTTTTCCTTATTTAACTTAGTTAGTCAGTTATAAACATTGAAAATATTTAAAAAAAAAGGTCAAAAATTATATTTTTGCATATTCACAATAGTTAAACTGTTAAATTCAAACTTAAAATATTTTCATTTTAACCCGATAATATATCGTGTCGTATTTAAGTTTGGACGCGAAATATTTAGTATAATTTAAATGCCGATGTAAGAGCTCTATATATTAATAAAATTTATTTTTTATTATTTGTAATTAAAAATATAAGTTACAAGGATTTTTATATGCAAAAAAGATTTTTAAATTTTTTCTTTATAGGGTATATTTAAATCTGTCAATTTGGTCAAAAAAAGGCATTTTTCGTTATAGATGGATCTAAGGAGCCAAAGACGGAAGAAACTAAGAAATGCGAAAAATATATGGTCAATTCTACCTCAATCCAACAAGTCCGGGAGGGGTACCCCTTTTGATTTGGCTGAAATTTTGCATGGAGATAGTATCTAAGGGTGTCTCATAATCTAAAATTTTTTTTTGACCGAAAGTGATTTTTGACGGAGATAGGGGCAAAGGAAAAAAAAATTGCAAAGTGAATTTTCACATTTGATGCAACTTTGGGAGGTTATAAGTCAAAAAGTATTATAGCTAGAGACTTAATTTTTTTTATTTTGAAGAGGACAATAAGGGCTATCTTGCATGTGTTGTTTATTTTAAAAAATTTATTTTAAAATTTTACAATTTTATGAAGAATATTCAGTTTAATATAACTAAAAAAGCATTTTTTTATTTTTTTTGAAAAATTGCTAAAATATACTCCTTAATATTCTTTATAAATATTCGAACTCAAAAGTCTGGGACCGACATGACTTTTTTTAAAAAAATTCAAAAAAAAGAATCTGATTTTGATTTTCAGACAAAAATTTGCTTCCTGCACTATTTAAAATATTTAAATGTGCCAAATTCAATTATATATAAGAAGTTAAACATAGAGGCAATTATGTTAGGCTATAACAGTTTTTATTTATTTGATTCATACTATTGTCAATTTTGGAAAGAAAAAGGGAACTTCAGATCAAAAAAATTGGTAATTTTCAGTATTTTACTCCTATCTTCAAAGCCGACTTTCTGGTTCACTACCAAACCAATTTAAAAATTTGAAATTGCATTTTATACATAAAACATCGCTATATAACATAAATTTCTCCCAACTTTTTACAACGTACCCATAGCTTTTTATGAAATAAAAACAAAAGTTTGCCAAATTTTTTGAAATTTTAAGGTGTAAAAAATAAAAAGTTATAATTTGTATGCTTATATTTGTTAACTTTTACTAGTTCTTTTTAGCTTGATGAACAATATTAGAAGTTTTACAAAATATTCAATATCTATCCTCGGCAAAATTCAAAAAATTTGTTAAATTTATTGTATAAAAAAAAATTTGGGAGGATTTTAGAAAAAATAATAAGGTTAAAAAATTTGTAAAAATTTATTTTTTTCCTTTATTCAATAGTTTTTAAATAAAAAAGCCTCAACAACGTTAAATCTGATATAAAAAGTAAAATAGAATATATTTGGCCTATTTTGAATATTATAATTCAATAGATGTTCTTTTTTTATGATTCAAACTTAAAATAAACGTAAAAAGTCAATTATTTTATGAAACATAGTGATATGGTTTTTTAATATTATAAATACATAAAAGAAGTCAGTTTTAGGGTTAAACAACTTTAAATGATTATAACGGGCAGAATTAGCTTCAATGATGAATTTTAAGACTAAATATTAGACCCAATTTAATATAAATAAAATATAGACATTGAGTCTTTTTTACTAATTTTTACAAATGCCAAATATGTTTTTGAAAGACTATTTAGAACAAGGCATACAATATATATCTAACCGACCTTAATAAAGTTAAAAAACCAACAATTTTAGTTCCATTTACATCTTAGTTTTATGATATAGACGCACTAGACCTATTAAAGAAAGAGGAAATATCACTCTTTCTTGATTCTATAGGCACATGGATTTGGGCATTGACCTAAAGTTTTTTATAACTAAATGCGTTCCTACGAGTTTTAACACAAGAACGTGTTTTAATAAATACAATAAATTACAAATTTAGTTAAAATAATGGAATAATTTCATAATCTCATTTTTTTATTTACCTATCTCGTTCTATTAAGATTTTCTATACATAGCATGTATACTATTTTTTTAACACTTATACAGGCAAATTATGACTGATTATATGGTTCTAGATATTATTAGATAATTATGCAAAAATAATAAAAAAATAAGCTTGCACAGACGAATACAATCTGCGTTAGTTTTTTGACACCTGAAAATTTGCTGTTTTTTGGCAAATTTAGGTATTTTTATTGTAGAAGCGTCAAAATCGGAAAAAAGGTGGGGCTATTATATGTTATTAAGCGATATTTTATCTATAAAATAAATGTTAAATATTAAAAAAAGGTTGGTTGGTTAACCAGAAAGTCGATTTTAAAAACAGGCAAAATTTTCACTTTTTTCGGTTTTAAGGTTCACTTTTTCATTGTAAATTTAATAATAGTCGTAATCAATTAAATCAAACTATTTTGGTCTAACATATGCCCATATGTTCTGCTTTTTGAATACTGTTAAATTTGGCACATTGGCATATGCTAATATAGTGCAAAGGGTATAAATATGTCCCAAAATTAGGGCAAAAAATTGATTTTTTTAAATTTTGTAAAAAGTCATGCCGGTCCCAAATTTTTTAAATCATATATTTATTAACATTATTAAGGGCCATATTATATGAATTTTTCAGAATCAAAGATACGTATTTTGATCTAATTGTGTCTAAACTTAACTTTAATTTTTTGTTAACTTAAAAAAAATTTTTTTAAATATTTTTTGCCTCTACGGTAGCCCTTATTACGATCTTCAAAATAAAAAAAATTATGACTCTAGCTACAATACTTTTGATAACACTGGACAACAAAATTTGGACGACCCTAAGCATCATTTATGTATGGTTTCTGGTCAAGTTTTTGGCGCTGATCACGAATATGAAATTAGAATTTTAGCCAATGCCTCAGATTTTTAGTTATTCGGTGTCAAAGTCGAGATTTTTCAATTTTTGGGGTATTTTGGGCTTTTATATCATAGGTTAACAAAAGTTTAAAAATATATTTAGATAACGAAAACATTCATTATTAACGTAAGGCGTTTTAAATTTTTTATAATATTAAATTTTTTTTATTTTTCATTTTTAGAAAATTAGTGGTTATCGTCATAAAATCCGTTTTTTGATCCTAAATAACTTGAAAGCAAATTGCTAATAATTTTAAGTAATAACCTTTTTTAGATATGTTTTTTATAAGGAATCTGAATATGCCAATAGATTTTTTTGAAAGATTAATAGTATAAAATTTTGTGAATTTTTTTCCGTTTGGACGCGGTTTAAAAAAAATTGGAAGCATTGGAAAAAAAACTAAACCCAGGATCGTTATCGCAAGAAAATTCTCTAAAAAACCCTAGAAATATCGTGTATGTTGTTTTTTTTGTTGTCCAGTGTAATACATGCGCGAAAAGTTGCCTCAAATTTTTATTTTGCAAAAAAATGAAAAATATTTTTGCTCATATCTTAGTCAAAAATCATTTCCGGTCAAAAAAAATTAGGTTTTTATCAGCACCCAAGGACCCTACCAGTGTGCCAATTTTCAGCCAAAACTGAGACTTGAAGGGAAAAAGTTTGTCGATTTGAGGTGGAATTGACCATATATGAGATTAGGTAGGCCATCATGGGGATGCATTCTTTTATGTTTTAATAAAATTCACGTTGACATTGATATTTGTTGACCTGTGTAATTCAAATTGTATAATAGTATTTTAAAGCTCGTAAGCGATAAAGATGGGTTAAAATGTAAACATCCTAAAATTGTAAGCGGGAATTTAATTATATAAAACAATTATTAGATTAAATCATACCAAAAAGTTACCTTAAGCTTTTTTAGCCCAAGCTCTTAAAAAAAGCTCCCTTATATTCTATATATAGAAATGGGTGTTATAAAAACCCAATTTCTTAACAAAAGTTAAAAAAAAACTTTTTAAGAGGGGTTCCTTCTATTTCTCCCAGGCCTGCATTTGGGAATGAAAGACACATAATATTAGTGGATCAGGTAATTTCCATATAAAAAAATTATAAATATTGAAATTTAAAAAAGTTAAGATATTTTTATTATGCACAAAATAAATATAGATACTAAATTAACGACGCTTGGAAGCTATAATTATTATAAAAAAATATATTGACGTCAAAATAATATATGTTAATATGCTCAATATAAGTTAAACAACATCTTTTTTTATGGAATAAAAAAATAATGATTTGCTATATTTCATAAATAAGGTTTAAACAATTCATTGTTTATTTACAGACGAAAATCGCGATCTCGAACCCCAATATCGCGTAGCAATAGTACAAAGGAAAAAGAAAAATCGGCACATAAACACAAACACCACCATAAGCATCATAAACATCACCATCATCATCATAGCCGCAGCAAAAAATCACCGACACCCTAAATAGTTACTTTGATAGAAAATTTTTAATATGAACTACTTTTTCACATTATATATTTTTAACTTTTTTTTTGCAAACTGTTATGAATTAACGGTTGTAAAAGCTTATTTTTATATGGGAATCATAATTGTCATGAAATATAATAAACTAATATTTATTATAAATAATTTATTATTAGGGTAATAAACGTAAAAACTACTTAAATAAGATATTCATTCGATTCTAAAAAAATTAATTGGTAATACTTAAAAATAAACAATATATATGAATTCCATGCCTTTCTTTTCATTAACTATGGCAAAATATTTGGTCTTCTTTTTCAAGTAACCTTTCGCTACGTCACCACTTACTTGATACTTGGCACCTATTTCATTGCATAGTTTTACTTTTAACTGCCTGAATAGACTACGCAGCCTTTGTTACTCAAGGCTTCGTATTCCATGGCATCCAGATTAATTTGGTCCATCTTTTGTTTTGGTTTTGAGGCGAGGATACGTGCGGTTCGTGCGTATTACTAAGTTCGAAAATCAAATAAATATGGAATGAAAATTAAAAAAATATAGGCAGTTTTGTCGATTTTTAAAAAATCAAATAAAACCTAAAAACTGACTTTGCGCGTGCTATTAACATAATTTCCTAATTTATATAGGGTAATAGAATATATTTTCTAAATTAAACAAAAAATATATTTAATTTAAACTTTAACAAATAATTACAAAAACATAAGTTTTTTTATTAAATGGTGCCTATTTATATACAACTGTAGAGTTTTGCCTAATATTAATTTACATGAATATTGTATATATTTTAATTACAATTATAAAAAAAAATCCTGTACTTAGTTTGATAAATTCAACTCTCGCCGCTTTACTTTTTATCAATTCAGCAAGCACGTAGCAATTTTGATTTTCGCAAAACTTTAATAATTTTATTTTGTAAATGAACGCATTAATAAACTCGTATAATAGTGTAAAAAAATTTACCAAGGGCGCGTTCAGACTAGTTTCATTTATTAAAAATTTTACCTTTTGACATTAAACGCATTATAACATAAAGTCGCCAATTTTTGTGATTAGCATTTAAATAGTTTTTCTGAAACAGAAGTTTTTAAAAAAACTAAAAAAAAAATTTTTTTTTAAAAATTCCAAATTTTTTAAAATTTTTCAAAAAAACGAGTCTGAACGCGCCTAACATAAAGGATAATAAAAAATGGACGCGTTCAGACCCATTTCATTTTTTTCAATAAATTTTTATTTTTTTTTTCTTCAAAATTTTTAAAAACTTATATTTTAGAAAAACTATTTAAATGCTAATTACAAAGATTGGCGATAAAATACGTTAAATGTTAATATGTAAAAATTTTGTATAAAAAATTTTTTAAATGGGCACGTGCAAAGTGACTTTATGAATTTTCTTAAAAAAATGAAAAAAATAAAAATCTTACGTTATTCAATTGGGATGTAAAAAAAGCGTTCAAAGGGCACGTGCAAAGTGAGTTTTTATTTTCGTAAAATTTTGAAAATTCTGAAAATTTTGAAAAAAAATTTTTTTTCAAAATTTTTTTAAAAAACTTTTATTTCAGAAAAAGCATTTTACGTGTATATATTAAATTTGACAACTTTTTAAAAATTTGCGTTTTATTACAAAATATTTTTTTTTCAAAATTTTGAAAATTTTACGAAAATAAAAACTCACTTTGCACGTGCCCAAAGTTGGAAAAAAGAAATATATTTTTTTTAAATTTTATAAATTTCAAAAAAAAAAATTTTTATTATAATTAAATAATATAATTTTTTAAGATAAATCTTGAGCAATTCATTTAAAAACATGAATATGCTTGGTATATATTAAATTAAATATATAATAATTTTAGATAAATTTAATTGTATTGCTGGAAATCCATATATTTTGAAGGAATTAATAATTGATTGATGCTATACAAATCAGATATTGATGATTGTATATTACCCATTCTCTTATATATTCTCTCTAAAGAAATCAAAGGGTAAAAAAACATGCAATAATTAGGCTTTAATTTTATTTTAAATTCAATGCAACAAATATGTTATTTAATTGTGATTCAGCCTATGTATGATTTTTATTCCAATTGGGGGATAAATTTTTCAAATTTATGTATTGCCTTTAGGTAGGATGGTAGATGTAAATATAATATATCCAAATTTTTAAAAACTTGAAAAATAATAAAATAATAAAACTCACTTTCAACATGGTCTAATGATGGTTTTTAATAATTATTTTTTTATGTCTTACAGAGAGAACAGTCTATTTTTATTGTACAAAGAGTAGATGCAATTCCAGATAAGTTTAAAGAAATGTTTCATCTAAAATATGAAACTTATCAATATATATTGAATCATCTGCCTGACAGAATACAACGGAAAATTAAAAATTATGTACCTTTGAATCGGAAACTACTAATAACAATCATGTATAATTTTTTTTTAAATTTATATTTAAATAGTTATTAAATATATATAAAACAGTTGACCTAATTCTTAAATATTAATTAATTACAGACATCAATCTTTTTCTGAACCTTTTGCCGTCTTTTTATTTAATCTTTGAGCTTACTATTAATATTTATTTAGAAAAATGTTGAAATTGAAAAGAAAAAAAAACCAAAAAAATTAATTTCATAATTATGACACTTAAAATCTAACCTCAAATATTATTTTAATTGAAAATCAATAATCAATAAGGAAATATAAAATGTTTCTTTATTTATATTATATAAATTATTATCATATACATTTTATAATTTTCATATTATAGTTATATGGTGACAGGCACAAGCTACTCAAAACTGGGGATAATGTGTAAATTAGGCAAATCAACAATAACTTATATTATATCACAAACTACTATTGATATGTTTGAAGCATTTCATAAACATATATTTAATAAATATTATATATATATTAAAATGTCAAGAAATGTATTTATGTATTTTTTGGTTTTTAAAATGATATGTGTTGCATACTTTTTTTTAACAATGCTATACTTTTATAAATAGATTAATTTAATGTGATAAATATTATTTAATTATAAATGAGAAATGATATTTATAAAGACTAGCAGTTTAATTATGACTAGATTGTGCACTTTAAGAATGTAAAATTAAATTTTTACCATCGATAAACAAAAACGCATAGGTGATGATGTGTGATAAATGCTTGAACAACTTTTCAAAAAATTAATTAAATGCTTCAAAAATATTAAAAACATATATTGTAAAAAAAGGTAGAGCACATAGAAGGTATGCTAACATGTTATATAAGAAATAAATTATAAATTTATAAAAAATATAGATAAAATAGAAATCTAAGTACGTTTAAATAATGATGACAAATTTTTAAAAAACTAATCATAACAATATATTATAAAACAGGCCCGATTCTAGCTTTTCCATTTTAGGGGGGCAAAAAAAACTCGTGGGGGGGGCAGAAAAAATTTTTTTGCCGCCTTCGGCGGCAAAATTAGCCGTGTATACATGTACAACAATAGAATCCATGTTCAAAATTTTTTAACAAATTAATAGTAATTTATTATATTCTTAATTAAAAAAATGAGTTTATAAATTGAATATGTGAATTAAAATTAATTGTTTTCACTAAAATCAATTGCTTAAAAATATGAGATTTGAATTAATTGTAAGTATAATTTTATCATTTGGCATCATTGCGCATGAAAATTAAAAATATGATATATATGAATAATAAAAATGAATTATATTAAACTTTGGATTTTAGAAAATGAAGAGTGAAATAAGATTTATTATCATGAAAACAAAATGTATAAGTATGCTAATTTGGAAGAATATATATGAAAAAACATTGGTTATATATAACTAGTTATTAATATTAGGGTAAAAAATTAAATAAAACATGGACATAAACGTTAAATGCGCATAAAAAAAGTTTGCAACCATGTTAAAATAGTAAGCAATAATTAGCTGATTATGAGCAGTGTATTGTATTGATCAAACTATTTTTTCTTAGAGGATTTTAATTAAATTACAATATTCATAAAATTTAAACGCCCCTAGTTAATGGTTTTTCGTGGTCTAAAAGAACCAAATCACCTTTAAGCAGATCACTACTTTTCAGCCGTTATTATCCTTCTTAAAGAAGAAAATGTGGCATCACAACTCGACGTTGAAGAGCCAATTAACAAACTTATAGGAAAAATGTTAAATAGATTAGAAAACGCATCATTGTAATCATATAAAAATTTAACAAAATCAATAGTAACACATTCTTTATAATTATTAAGTTTCTTATTAAAAAAATTTTTGGCTACGTCAATTTCTTTAGATAATAAATTTTTATCAATATTACTTATTTTTAAAAGAGGCTCTAATTTATTTATATCTAAAATAAAGGTTAATCAAATTTATAAAGGGAATCTAAATATTTTAAACAACTATTATCGGTAAAAAATCTATTATCAAAATATACATGAATTAATAATATTAAAAGAAATACTTTTTACATCATCATTAATATTTAAAATATAAATAAAAATCAGAAAAATCTTTAGGTTTAGTTTTTCTTTTACCATAGATAAATTATTGTCATTTAAAAAAATATTAATATCAAAACAATTTTTGAATAAATCTTCAAATGTACTTTTAATTCTTAATTGTTTAATTTCTAACAAACAATGGTGTATTAAATCAGAAGTTTTAAAAACATAAATCGTTCTGCATTGAAATTGATCTATAATTATTTTTAATCAATAAAACAATCTTTCAATTAAATACAAAAAAATAAATAGATGATTTTAAATATGGTCAAAAAACCCCGATTCGGCCCTGTGACCTGAAGATATAAAAGTTTTTAATTTTTAAAAGAGTATTAAATATTTTTGTGCAATTTTTAAAAAAAACAATGGGCAGGTAGTGACCACACCACCAATAAGGCAACAGCCGGTATGGTCCCGCATTCACTAACTACCTTGATTGCATCATGTTGAAAAAATTTATGAAGGGAAGAAAAATTATCAAAAAAATCTTTCCCTTCACTTAAAATAAGACAATCTTTTACAACAAGATGCAATCGGTGGTTAAAGCAGTAAATATACGGGACATGGTGTCCAGCTATTTTGCTTAGAAATACTTGAACACCATTTTTTCCCGGGCATTACGTTCGCCCCATCGTGGCATTGTGCGATCAGGTTCTTTGGTTTTAGATTATATTCTAACAAAAGATTGTTGCTAACTGAGAAAATTTCTTAGGCATCAGATTTATGAATTGGTTTCACAAATAAGCTTTCTGTAAAATCAAATTTTTCTATATATTTCAGTTAGTTTGATCTCTCTTGCGGATGAGAAGTATTAATGAATAAAAACAATTAAAAATTTTTTAGATATTTTTGACGGAGCAAATTTAATTATATTATGTGGAAGAAATAAAATTACTATGTATTTTTGGGGGGGCAAATTCAATTTTTTTTGGGGGGGGCAAACATAAAATTACTATGTATTTTTGGGGGGGCAAATTCAATTATTTTTGGGGGGGCAATCAAAAACTTTTGGGGGGGCACTGCCCCCCCAAAAGGGGTCTAGAATCGTGCCTGTTATAAAAGATAAAATATGCTGACTCAAAAAAAAATAATTACAATAGAAAGCACATTTAAAGTATGCTAAAAAAATAAATACATGACCATATTTTAAGTAAAAAGTAAAATATTTCAATTATAAAAGAAGAAACAAATTAAATATTCCATATAACAGTTAATGTAAGTTAAATGCATAATTATTTTGCAATTATGTTCAAAATTAATTTATACATGTAAAAAGACTTAAATGTGTATTGACATTAGCCTTTGTAACTCCTCAAAAAAATATTTTTCTAAAAGATTCGCTCCATCTGGAGGAAGGCTATTTATGTCAGCTTTTAAACATAAGACAAGGTCAGTACCATATTTATCACCATTTTTAATGAGTATTTCATCTTTTTTCATTTCACAATAAGCTATAAGAATAAAAAAATATATATTTTTGAAAAGTTTTAATAATTAATTTTAAATTAAAAATACTTTTATGAGTTTGAGATATTTCTGCCAGAAAATTCTTTTTTACTAATTCCTCTATAGGGTTTATATTTATGTTTGATCCTTGGCTGTCTTCTATCTCTTTATCAATCATTGAATGTTTATGTTCAAAATCAACCTTTCAAGAGTTAGTGATTAAATAAATACTTTTTTTTCATTTAATACTAAGGTTGAACTTACATTAGAATAAATTTTTTTAAAATTTAATTACAATATTATAGATTTTCATTTCTTCAGTGGTGAGTATATTTGGTCTTCTTTTTCAAGTATATACTCTTTGCTATATCACCACTTACTTGATACTTTGCGCCAATTTCATTCCATAATTTTAGTTTTAATTGCCTATTTGAATAGGCTACGCAGCCTTTGTCCCACAAGGCTTCATGTTCCATGGCTTCGGCAAATATAGAAATTTGATCCATATTTCGTCTTTCAATTGAGTCGATACGCTTCGTACGTATAACCAAGTCCGAAACTCAAATCAAAATTTAATGGTAAATTCAAACCAAATAGGCAACTTTTTCGATTTTACATAATCGAAAAACGCACTTTGTACTCAAAAAATAAAAAAATAAAAATTTCAAAAAAATCAAAAAAAACCAAAAAAAGAAAACCTACTTTGCACGTGCCCAATAAAAAAATAAATGAGTTAAGCGCGCCCTAAATTAAAATTTATTTAAAAAGACATATCTACTGGTGCAAAGTGAGTTTTAATTCTCGGAACATTTTAAAAATTCTAAATTTTTCTAAATTTTTCATAAAATTTATTATTTTCAGAAAAGCATTTTATGTGCATAAAAAAATTTGGCAATTTAAAAATTTATGTTTTATTACAAAATAAAATTTATTTTATTTTCAAAAATTTTACGATAAAAAATCACTTTGCACGTGCCTGCCCTCTTTGGCATTTTCCATGAATGTATGAAATTTTTTATTTGCCCAAATGTCCGTAGCCCCAATTAAAAGAAATTTTAAAAATGTTATAAAAAACTATAGCGATGCCCAAGTCAAAGTTAGAGAGGCCACATCTAATGATCCTTGGGGACCCTCAAGCCTACTCATGGCTCAAATTTCTGATTTAACGTATAATGTTGTTGCCTTCTCTGAAATTATGCATATGATATGGAAACGTTTAAACGACAGTGGCAAAAATTGGAGACATGTATATAAAGCTTTGTCCTTACTTGAATATATTCTGAAAACAGGAAACGAAAAAATTGCTCAGCAATGTCGTGAAAATATATTTGCAATACAGACTTTGAAAGATTTTCAATACTATGAGGAAAACAAAGACCTTGGATTAAATGTAAGGGAGAAGGCTAAACAGATAGTAGCCCTATTAAAGGATGAGCAAAGATTAAGGAATGAGAGAACTAGAGCTCTTAAAGCTAGGGAGAGATTTTTACAAAGTAATCATTCCAAGGTAAATTGTTTTTTTATGAAAGTTTAGGATGTTGATGTGGTGCCAGCAGGTATAAATTTTATTACTAATATTTGTGAGAAACAAATGATGAAGATTTGGAGCTGCAGCTTGCTCTTGCTCTTAGTAAAGAAGAGGCAGAAACTGAAAAAAAGTTATCACAAAGTGATGAAGTAAGGCTGCAATTAGCTATATCTCAAAGCCAACAAGAAATCTCACAAAAAATTGAAGAACCAGTATTATTTTTTTTACAATAAAATAATAGGCTTTGATTGATATAGAATCCAATTCTTATGGAGATGCCCCTTCTTGTTCCAATATTGATCCTTGGTCAACCAGTTCTTTTGATCACTTGGAAAATAATTCAAGTAAAGTTGGTTTAAAATTTAAAATTTTCTAAAAAATATTTAATATTTGAGATAATATGATAAACTTTTTAATTTAACTTTTTATTCTAAATAATTTTTTTATTTTTTTTTTTAATTTTAAGCTGACTTACTATTACCAAAGATATAAAAATTAAAGTAAATAATTTTTTTAAGCAGGAACATTACAATATTTAGTTTTAAATAAAGAAACATACATTATTAGACATATGAATAACTTTTTAAAAGAATTAAAAATTTAGAAATAGGCTATTAGAGAATATGCAAAAATTTTTGTCAATATGGAGTATTTTAATTTAATCAGTATATTTTGTTTTAAAATTTCCTTGCCTAATCTATCACCTGGTATCAATTTTTCAAGTTGTGAAAGGAAGCTGCACCTTAAAAAATTTGACTTAACAGCTAGTTGAGGAAACAATTTTAAAACAAAATCGTAATATTTTTGTAGTTTTTAATATATTTTTATTACGTTTATTTACTAAAAAATATTTACAATGTGACAAAGGTCATGCCAAAAATTCCCAACTTGCTTAATTTTTTTAAATGTTTGCAATAAATATAGGGAAAGTAGGTATGTCTAAGATCAATAAACCTTAGGTAGGGATTAGACATTATAAGGTTGTACAGTATGAAGATCTGAATATTGTGATGTATGTAAAATATGTACTTTTATATTTTTTCCTTGAAGAAGGCACTTTTAGGACTTTTTATAAATTTTGACAAATATGATACAAATTTCAATATTGGGAAAAATGAAAGAGGTGACAAAAAATGGCTAGTGTGCTTCTCTATGTTCTTCAAAAACTTTGCAATTTTGTTTAATATAATTAATAAAAATCATCAGTAAATTAAGTCTTTTTGTTTCAACCATTATTTAATATTTTTATATTTAATGTTCGCTTTTTTTCTCTAAAATGTAGTATAGGCATGGAAATAAACTAGCTGAATTTTTTTAAATAAGTTCTAAGTTCACCAAATTGTGCTTGACAATTCGGGGGGCAAAAGGCTTAGCAATAATTTGGTTTTATAAGTAAAATATTAAAACTTTTAGATTTACGTTCAAAAATATATCATTTACTAAATTGTTTATGGCATCAAGCTTAGTTTTTAAGTTATCTGTAAAATAATTTAGAAACGGTGATTCCTAATTATTTTATTTATTTTGACATTAATAAATTTCTACATATAGGGATTATACAGCATATTTGAGACTTCTTTTAGCCAATGTATAATAAGTTGATTTTGTAATTTTTAAATTTGTTCATTTAATTTGTATTTTTAGATGCTTATAATACAAGATTTACGAATAATCCGCCTGTAAATCAAATGTTTGAACCTCACAAAACTACAAACAACCCATTCTTATAATTTTTAAATTATTTACCAAGTTTTCAAATAAATATATATATATTATTATAATTTATTTTAGCTACAATTTTTAACTTATTCAATAAATATATTTAACACATCAAATGTAATTATAAAATTATAGGTATTTTTACGAAATCATAAATTTATTGATGTTGCTTTTTATTTATTGCATAGGATTAATTTAATGTATAAAACGACGAATCAAACTTTTTATATAACTTGAGATCGTATAATTTGCATTACGGCTAACACACCTTAGCTCATCAGTTTTAATATTGTACCTCTTCAACTAGGGCCCCTGATTTTTTTCTTTTAGGGAATAGAATTTTTACGATACATAATTGCGGTTTTTTTTGTTATGGTTTTTAGGATCATACCTTAGAACTCATTTTAGCTGTTTAAATGTTATAAAAAATATAGAAAATTTAATGTTTTATAAAAAAAACTTCTATCAAATATTACTTAACCTTTTTGTATTGAATAGATTTAATTATAAATTTATTAACTTTCTTTTTTTACCACTATTTTATTTGTAAGATTCTTCCATAACTTCTTTTTTTCTTCCAGGTTTGTCCAAAATTTCGGCCAAAAAAATTCACGATCATAGAGTGCGAGGGAAACAGAAATTTGTATATATTGCAATGAAACAATATTTAGCGGCGCATAAAATATGGAAAGTAGTTTTATAACACAGGTCAACAAATATCAATGTCAGAAAAAATAAGTTTATGAAAACATAGAAGCATACATCCCCATGATAGCCTTATCTTATATGTATTTTCCGTTTTTCGTAGTTTCTTTTCACTTCGCCTCCTTAAATCCGTTCATATCAAAAAATTGCCTTTTTGACAGATTTTGCGTCAAGAATACCGCAAAAAGAAAAAATTTAAGAATTTTTTTTTAATATAAAAACCCTTTTACATTAGCATTTAGATAATACAAAGTATTTCGCGTCACTTAAATACGACACGATATATTATCGGTTTTAAATAATAATATCATTTGAAGTTTGAATTTAACAGTTTAGCTAATGAATATGCAAAAAAAATTCAATTTCTTTGTTTTTAAATCTTTTGTTTTTTTTTTTGACATATTTTCCAAAATTTTATAGCTGACCTACTATTTGATTAGAAAAACGGTATACGAATTTCAAAATCCATTAGATGGCAGTTAATCTTTGTTGTTAGCTCATAACTCTTAAAAATTTGACCTGTGTAATATGTGCTAAAATATATATATTCATACAGGCATTGTATTTTTTTCCACGGCCTTAAGGTGTCAAAATTCATACGGTTATGTTTAAAAAAATGGTAAAAATAAGCATTTAATTTGTAAATGAAACATATTACAATCTTGGGATTGGAAAAATTCAATGGCCATCAGATTTAATCAAATAAACATACCCAACCTAAACATTTTTTTGATTGGCTAAGATAGCTTAGTAGCAAACATCCCTGTGGTACGGTACAGTACATGCAGAAGGTTTGGGTTCAAATTCTTGCATAGCTCCTTTCTTTGAAAATTAGTACAAATGTGCAACCTCTTTGAAGCTGCTTAGGCAGTAGGCCTTAAATGATATACCTAAAGTTAGGTTAAAAACCTAGGTCCAGGCGTGCGACATAGCCCGCCGGCATTATATGCTCTGCTTGGATTAAAAGAGTAAAAGCCCTTAATGTTGGCGTACCTACATTGGGAAAGGTAAATGGGTAACTTTATACCTAGTTTTTTAAGCAATCTTTTGATTTTTAAAAATGTCTATCGGGTTAGATAGCTAAGTGGCAAACAGCCATGTCTATGGAGGAGGTTTGGGTGAATCTGTGCACGAAGCTTTTTACTTCGGAAAATGGGACGTATGTGAAATCACTTTGAAGTTGATTAGTTGCCTGCTTAAGCAATAGGTACTAAACAATATGCCTAAAGTGAGAGCCTAGGCGAAAAACTGGGTCGCTTGCGTGTGAACATATCTAACCCTTCGGCAATATTAATTGCTTTACTCGTGTTAAAAAAATCAAAGACCTACACAGGTATGTCGCTCCTATAGGTGGAAAGATATGGGGGAAACTTCAAACTCAATTGTTTTTTTTATAAAATTGTCTATTAATGTGCAGTATATTTAAAACTATGCCAAAATAAATGAATTACTTTACCCGTATATTACACAGTTCAAAAAAAAATTGATTTATGCCCTATTGATTTATCGCATATTTCACATTACTATTGGTCCGTTATTACCCATTACTCCGTTTTGCAGCTGTAGACACGATAACACATAATAACAATGCCAAATGAATTAGAGATCAAAGGCGGGGGGGGGGGGGGAGGACCCTCTTGGCCACACGCGGGTTATATTAATACGCTCCGTATTTTATTGAAATTTAGCAAAAATGTATAGCTTGCAATGAATTTCTTTGACTCAATATTGGCCGGGCCTAAAATAGGGCCGGAATGGGCCAAGATTGAAATGTAATGTGGATTAAAGGTCAAAGTCGGGACGCGAAAGCCCGCTCGGACCTGCCAGCCTATAAGACGGCCGGGACGAAATTTGACAGGCTAGGCCTGAGATAGGCAATAAATTACGAACCCGGCTGGGCAAATATTTTATATCTTTCTCCTTATTTTTTTTAAACTATTGTTAACAAAAATTAATAATGATAAACACGATGAAGGGTACTACTTCTACTCTCTGTTCTTTAATGATTATTTTGATACATAATTTTTTAGCTTCTTAATATTTTATTTGGAAATGTGGGCCGGCCAAAAATTGAAAATAAAATTCAGGGTCGGGCCTAAATTGAAACAATGTTGAGCGGGCCGTATCACGGCCGTTGAGCTCTATTGTGGATACACCAATATTAAACACATAGCCAACAAAGTATTAAAATTAAAAACTTAAAATTAATTTTTGCAATATATATTGACTTAAATATTAATAGACTTAAACTGACCAAATTTGTCAAGAAACGAAAATCTATAAAATAACGATCCATAAAATAGCAGATCAATTACAGCTTCCAATACGTTTTGTAAGATATATAATATTACATAAATAAAACAATATAAAACTGGAAAGATATCCATGGACTCCACTGTGACATTTGGGTTACTAATTTCTCACACTACCAGTTGCGTTTTGAAAAAAATTGTCAAAAAGTTGTGCAATTGATAGTGACTAGTTTTTTTTTTTGAATTTAAAATTTTTTTGGTATTAACGGGCAAATTACATTATATTTTTATATTAGCCGCAGAAAAAAAATGTTACATAAAATACATGATGAGCGACTAGCTTCGCTATTCTATATCTAAGGAAATATTTAAGTTTATTATACGTTTCAATTTAAAATTTTTGGAAATGGTTATTAGAGATTTAAAGTGGGGTTTGTAAAGAATATAATTTTATACAGACTTTATATTTTACTTTGAAAATTGCCTTTTTTTATTATAAGAGATGTACACTGTAAAATATATTTACTACAAAGTAGAAAAAAAATCTAACTTAGGAAAATCTTAATCTACAATATAGAATAAATCCTCAAGACTAAATGTACAAATGTTTTTAATTTATTTATGTTAAAGCATTAAAATTAAAATAAGGTTTAAATAAAAATGGAATAGAATCAGAGTTAGCATCAAATTAAATTTAAAATTTTGCTTATGGGTTAAAACCTCAGTGGAAAAATTGAGGCTAGAATAGGCCACCCCAAACTTTTTTTTTATTTTTTATTAGGCTAAATTATGATTGTGCCGAGCAGTGTGTTGTGTTATCATACGAAGTTGGAATTTGTAAAATTAAAATATTATAACAGCTGACTTCATACACAAATTAGATTTTTTAGTGACTTCCATTCCACGCTCATGGTAATTTAATTTGATTCCTTATTTTTAGTCTCATCGTAAATTTTCAGCTCCTCGGCATGGGCATATGGGATTTACCCCCAAGAAAAGAAGTCGAAGGCAAAGGGGCAAAGTTAAGTCTTTTCCTAAAGATGATCCCTCTAAACCTATTCATTTGACTGCTTTCATTGGCTACAAAGCTGGGATGACCCACATTGTTCGAGAAGTTGACAAACCCGGCTCAAGTTTATATAATTGTAGTTTATTTCTTAGAGGTTAACAAGAAGGAAGTAGTTGAAGCCGTGACTATAATTGAGGCACCTCCAATGGTCATTTTTGGAGCTGTTGGCTATATAGAAACTCCTAGAGGGTTACGTACCTTCAAAACTATATTTTCTGAACACATTAGTGAAGAATGCAAAAGAAGATTTTATAAAAATTGGTAAGACTTCTTATTTTAATTATTATATTTGGTTTTATAGGCAGATTCATTAAATGGTCTGTGCCAAAACACACATTAATATATAGTTTTGTTGGTTTAACCATCGTATTTTTTATACTGTTTTATTATTGCTTAACTGCCATGTGCCACCCATATATATTTTCTAAAAATTACTATAAAATTTAAATCTGATTTTATTTAAGTTTGAATTTACTGGCTTTATTCTTTAAATAGATTGGCCTAGTTTAAAATGATCTGTAATGATAATTAAGTAGTCATTTTGAAAATTTTGCATAAGTTATTGATTAGTTGTTTTATGCCTTTGGAAATATTTTAACAATATTGATGACTTTAGTCTTATTTTTTAGGTATAAATGTAAAAAGAAGGCATATACCAAATATGCACTTAAATGGCAAGATGAATTAGGTAAAAAAGAAATTGATCAAGATCTTGAAAAGATGAAAAAATATTGTTCCACTATTAGAATACTGGCACATACACAAGTAAATATATAACTTGACATTTATTCAATACAATATGTCAATAATTTATAATAATTGGTTTTTAATAGATGAAGTTGTTGCGCAAAGGGCAAAAAAAGTCCCATATAATGGAAATTCAAGTAAATGGTGGCACAGTTGCAGAAAAGGTTGAATGGGTCAAGAACCATTTTGAGAAGCAAGTCCCTGTTTCATCCATATTTTCACAAGATGAGATGATTGATGTTATTGGAGTTACCAGGGGTAGAGGATTTAAAGGTAAACAAATCTCTTTTAAGGATAATTTCTCTAAGAATTATTTAATTTACATAATTTAAAACAGTTTGTTTTTCAAAGATTTAAAGTTTTTTTTATAATTATTTGTATAAATTATATAGGTGTTACCTCCAGATGGCATACCAAAAAGTTGCCCAGGAAGACACACAAAGGCTTAAGAAAAGTTGCTTGTATTGGTTCTTGGCATCCCAGTCGTGTTCAATTCACAGTTGCAAGAGCTGGTCAAAAAGGTTACCATCATAGGACAGAAATCAACAAAAAAATTTATAGGATTGGGATTGGTATTTTTGTCCTATAGATTTACGATGTTTAGGTATTCATAAAAAAGATGGTAAACCAGTAAAGAATAATGCTTCAACTGAATATGATATTACAGATAAATCTATTACCCCAATGGTATTTTAAGTCCTATTATTATTATTATTATCGTTTTTTGAATGATGAATCTTTTATTTGCTGTATGACTCTATGATTACACTCTGCCTTCCTTCTGACAATAAAATTTCAAATTAGATAAATTCTATTTTCTTTTGGTGTTAAATTGAGAAGAACCTCCGCTCCTCATATTTATTTTTTGACAAACATTTTTTATAAATTAGTTTGATATCGATGTTAATTTACAATGAAATAATTTGCTTTTATTCTTGAAATGAGTCAGCTCCATGAACTTTGGACTTTATAATTAATATAAATATAAGATGCTTATAATCATTTCCCCCATTTAATATTTTTTTCATATAATAGGGTGGATTTCCACATTATGGTGAAGTCATTAATGATTTTATTATGGTCAAAGGTTGTATTATGGGAGCCAAAAAACGTGTTATTACTCTAAGAAAAGTAAATTTTTGATTTTTAAGTTATTGTAGACAAGAAAAAAAATTTGCAAATAAAATTAATTATTTATTTTTACATTTATTAAGTTAAATTACTTTGTTATTAAAATTTACATTTTTTTTTATTTTTGATATTCTTATTTATTCTTAATTTATAAGTTAATTTACCTACTTTTATTAATAGCTGTAATTTAATTTATTAGTCCTTATTAGTACAAACCAAACGTGCTGCTTCAGAAAAGATTACTCTAAAATTCATTGACACTTCATCTAAATTTGGTCATGGCAGATTCCAGACACCCCAAGATAAAGCAACTTTCATGGTAATTTATTGGTTAAGTTAATAAAATTTGAGCAATATAAAGAATTTATGCATCTAAGTAATTATCTTGTTAAGAGAATAATAGGTCTTTTATCTTTTTCTTTTCAATTGTTAGATATTTGCAAGCAGGCAATACTTTGCAATTATTTTACTTGTAGCAAATGTATTTTAACTTAAATAATAAATATCCCTGGATATATCTTATGCATAATTAGTAAATTCAGCCTAATTATATTCTATTGCATTTAATATTGGTTTCAAAATTTGTTATTTAATTATAATAATTTATTCATGATAATACCATTTTATTATTTATTTAATAGGGACCCCTAAAAAAGGATCTTCTCAAGGATGAAAAGAACTAAATGTTTTATATAATTTTTGAATTATATGGAATAAAAAATATATATTTAATTTATTATTATAAATTAATTGATAAATGATTCAACACGAATGTTTTAACTTGGTTAACATGTAGATTACATAATATTTAGGATATAAACTAGATAAGACAAGTTGTTTATTTTGTGTAAACTTAATATAATTTATGAGAAATAAGCTATAAAACAAGTTTTTAACAGTTAATTTTGATTGGGCTTGACCCTGATTGATCTTGTTTTGGTGAATTCGATTTTCCTAATATTTTTAGTTTAAACTTAAATTTGTGTAAACTTGTAAAAAATACTTTTTATGCTGTCAAATTTTATAAGCGTGTTACTGTTATAAAATATATTTTTTATAAAAATAAGTAAAATATAAATTTACACATAAAAAATATTTGTATTTCAATTTTGTAAAAAAATTATCCCATCAAGATGTTTTTGAACATGGCAAATTTTTCATTATGTGTTATACTAAAAAAATTATATTTACTTGTGGGTTTAAAAAATTAGAAACAACCATTTGTCCTTTTTCACCTTCCCAAATCAGTGCCTGGCATTGGTTTTTTATTTTAATGGCCCAGCAGATATTTTATATTGCAAGCTATAAATTTTTTTGCTTTGAAATCAATAAAATACAGAGTGTAGAAGTAATACTTCAGTGTTTTTTTAGTTTTTGTTAACACTATGTAAAAAATTATAATGTATAATTAGATATGAAATATTGGCCTGGCCTATTTTCTTTTTAAATTAAGCATAATGTATTAAACAAACATTTTGTATTGATAAAAAACCTTTTGTTTGGCCCCAAGCTGAGAAATAAGGCATTAAAAAAATTTATTAATATTAAAATAATTTTATTAAAATTATTAAGTCATGTGGGCAGTTTTGTAATAATTGCATATGGCTTGATTCAAGCATTGCTCACATTTTGGCCCCCTAGGTGTACATATCTGTTGCCCAAATCCTACTAACAAGTGATTGATTTCATTCCAATATTCCCTAAAATATGAGTAGAAAAATTTAATTATAAAATATTAAATTTGACCTTTGTAAATAAAGTAATTTTTGTTTGCTGTCCATATAATTTTTGCCTTAAAAATTTACCTAGGCAGCCAAGATTCTAAAGCTTTACGTGTATGTTCAGGTGTTTTTGTAATTGATGGTACCAATGCTAATCTATATTTTATTATAAACTTAATCAAACCTGTTAGATATTCTATGAACATGAGTGTCAACAGCAATACCACAGGTTTCTCCCCAAGCCAATTGCATGGCCAGATGGGCCATTTTTGGTCCAACCCCTGGAAGTTTTTGTAAATCCTCTAAAGTTTTTGGAATGTCACCTGAATATTGCTCCAGAATTAATTTTGAAGCTGCTTTAATATATTTTGATTTTAGCTAAAATAAAAAAAACTAACTTACAATAATTATGTAATCCATAAAACTAAGCTAGATACTTTGTAAAACCCTATTGGATATATTAATTTTTGGATTTCATCTTGTTCCATAATTGAAAATTTTTCTGCATTCATCTCATGTTTTCTGATTTTTTCCATAACAGTTGCCGTAACCCCATCCTTAGTCTGACTGGAAAGCATTAAGGCTATTAGTATTTGATAACGTTGATCCTGAATTTTATTGGTTTAAGATGTAAAACCTTAGATGACAATTTTTGATTATATAGTTTTTGGGCCCCATAATTATCCACGGGTGCATTTCGATGACTTCTCATACATTTAATATTGTTATATATCGTGTGCCAGTGTTTCACTTTATTTATTATTAAAAATAAATACTTGCATTATCGTGAGATTCGCTTAAATTTTTAACCATGTGAGATTCTTAGAAAAATTCCAGCTGAATAGAAATTTTTGTATAACTTGATAAAATTATAATTTCTTTTTTTTAAGTCAGGCGCAACAGGCGCAAATTTTAAAAAATACGAACATGGACAATTAAAGTGTTATTAATGTCAGCACCTGGTATATATGCTGCAGAGGCAATTTTAAAAACAAGAAATTCCAAACATGTTACTTTAATTGCACATATAATATTAGGGTAAGACGGAATATTTAATAAAATGGAAGGGATGGGATAATAAGTAAATTAACCTATAATAAATTTTAAGATATAATACTTGGGAACCTGAGGAAAACATTATTGATGAGCGGTTGCTAATGTATTTTAAGAAAAAGTAAACATTTATTTTTAACATTCATTTAGAAACATACAGAATGGCCCAAAAACAGTTTGCAAAAAGGTGCTTTATTTTTTATAATTTTAATTAATTCTATGCTTTGATATATATTTGGCATGTTAATAATTACTTTTTGTTTATTTTATATAGTGTAGAATAAAGTTAGTAACCTATGTAGTTACTATAATTAACTGCAAAAAATTTAAATTTATTTGTATTCCATTTGTGCCAAAATATAGCTAAATTATTTCTGAATAAATTAAAAAAAAATTTACACTATCTTTTAGGCAATCTTTTGACTACATGGTTCAAGTTACCTTAATTTAGGCAGCTTTAAAACTATTACAAAATATAGAAGAAATATTATTAAATGAATATTGTTGTTTTTACATTTTTCACAAATATTTAATTTTTAATTTACATCTTTAGGTAAACTTTTTTGGCAAAGTAAAATTACTTTTTATATGTATTTTAATAATGATAGATAACTTTTGTGAAGAGTGAGTCAAAATGTTTAAAATCAAAACCTATGTTGATATTTCATTGATATAGAGCCAACCTTTAAAAAGGAATTTTTTTAGGGCTTCTCTATTAAACAACACACTTAAAGGGCCAAAAGAAAAAAATATAATTTTTTTAAAGGAAATTTTTAAAAAACTCTTTTTTTTGATACGGCTTATCATTTAGGGGCTTGCCTTATGACACAGGTCAACAAATTTTCGAGAGTTATGAGCTAACTAAAGAGATTAAACCTGCCATCTTAGGAAATTTCAAGTCTGTTTACCATTATTTATAATCAAACTTAGTAAGTCAGCTATGAACATTGAAAATTTTAGAAAATATGTCAAAAAACAAAAATAAATTCAAAAACAAAAATAAATTAAATTTTTTTTGCATATTTACAACTGCTAAATTGTTAATTTCAAATTTCAAATAATATTTTTATTAACAACCAATGATTTATTGTTTTGTTTTAAGTTTGGATGCAAAATATTCTATATTACAGTGCTGGCCACATTAATGTGGCCATGTTAGTAATAAAATTGACAATGGTCACATATAATGTGAGTGTGACCTGTGTTATAGCCAAACTCGTTTTTTTGTTTTTAAAATTAAGAAATAAAGGGGTTTGGCTTTAATCAAGAAGATATTTATAAAATGAAAGATATTTTTTTTATTTTTCAAAATTTTGAAAAATAAAATACAAATATAGCCAAAAAATGGACTTTTCTTCTACTCTATTTTAAATAAAAATGTGGCTATATAATTTTTTGGGGGGTTTTTTCTTATAATAATATAGGTTTTTACCCTTTTTTTGGCCCAATAAAAAAGGCCCATTTTTCCCCCATTTGGCCATTCAGGCTTGGATAGAACAATTACATTGTCAGAAATAAATATTAAATTATTTATTTATGACAAAATGTAGATTACATTATTTAAATGACTGTGAGAATTCTATTTAAACAATATAATCATTTTGACATCTAATTTTTTACTTATTATTTTAAATCAGCTTTATCAATATAATTATGTTATTTTGGACATGTAAATTCTCAATTATTTTTTTTTAAATTTTTCTTTGTCTAAGGGCACGTGCAAAGTAGGTTTTCTTTTTTTGGTTTTTTTTGATTTTTTTGAAATTTTTTTTTTTTTATTTTTTGAGTACAAAGTGCGTTTTTCGATTATGTAAAATCGAAAAAGTTGCCTATTTGGTTTGAATTTACCATTAAATTTTGATTTGAGTTTCGGACTTGGTTATACGTACGAAGCGTATCGACTCAATTGAAAGACGAAATATGGATCAAATTTCTATATTTGCCGAAGCCATGGAACATGAAGCCTTGTGGGACAAAGGCTGCGTAGCCTATTCAAATAGGCAATTAAAACTAAAATTATGGAATGAAATTGGCGCAAAGTATCAAGTAAGTGGTGATATAGCAAAGAGTATATACTTGAAAAAGAAGACCAAATATACTCACCACTGAAGAAATGAAAATCTATAATATTGTAATTAAATTTTAAAAAAATTTATTCTAATGTAAGTTCAACCTTAGTATTAAATGAAAAAAAAGTATTTATTTAATCACTAACTCTTAAAAGGTTGATTTTGAACATAAACATTCAATGATTGATAAAGAGATAGAAGACAGCCAAGGATCAAACATAAATATAAACCCTATAGAGGAATTAGTAAAAAAGAATTTTCTGGCAGAAATATCTCAAACTCATAAAAGTATTTTTAATTTAAAATTAATTATTAAAACTTTTCAAAAATATATCTTTTTTTATTCTTATAGCTTATTGTGAAATGAAAAAAGATGAAATACTCATTAAAAATGGTGATAAATATGGTATATCTGACCTTGTCTTATGTTTAAAAGCTGACATAAATAGCCTTCATCCAGATGGAGCGAATCTTTTAGAAAAATATTTTTTTGAGGAGTTACAAAGGCTAATGTCAATACACATTTAAGTCTTTTTACATGTATAAATTAATTTTGAACATAATTGCAAAATAATTATGCATTTAACTTACATTAACTGTTATATGGAATATTTAATTTGTTTCTTCTTTTATAATTGAAATATTTTACTTTTTACTTAAAATATGGTCATGTATTTATTTTTTTAGCATACTTTAAATGTGCTTTCTATTGTAATTATTTTTTTTGAGTCAGCATATTTTATCTTTTATAATATATTGTTATGATTAGTTTTTTAAAAATTTGTCATCATTATTTAAACGTACTTAGATTTCTATTTTATCTATATTTTTTATAAATTTATAATTTATTTCTTATATAACATGTTAGCATACCTTCTATGTGCTCTACCTTTTTTTACAATATATGTTTTTAATATTTTTGAAGCATTTAATTAATTTTTTGAAAAGTTGTTCAAGCATTTATCACACATCATCACCTATGCGTTTTTGTTTATCGATGGTAAAAATTTAATTTTACATTCTTAAAGTGCACAATCTAGTCATAATTAAACTGCTAGTCTTTATAAATATCATTTCTCATTTATAATTAAATAATATTTATCACATTAAATTAATCTATTTATAAAAGTATAGCATTGTTAAAAAAAAAGTATGCAACACATATCATTTTAAAAACCAAAAAATACATAAATACATTTCTTGACATTTTAATATATATATAATATTTATTAAATATATGTTTTTCATGAAATGCTTCAAACATATCAATAGTAGTTTGTGATATAATATAAGCTATTGTTGATTTGCCTAATTTACACATTATCCCCAGTTTTAAGTAGCTTGTGCCTGTCACCATATAACTATAATATGAAAATTATAAAATGTATATGATAATAATTTATATAATATAATTAAAGAAACATTTTATATTTCCTTATTGATTATTGATTTTCAATTAAAATAATATTTGAGGTTAGATTTTAAGTGTCATAATTATGAAATTAATTTTTTTGGTTTTTTTTCTTTTCAATTTCAACATTTTTCTAAATAAATATTAATAGTAAGCTCAAAGATTAAATAAAAAGACGGCAAAAGGTTCAGAAAAAGATTGATGTCTGTAATTAATTAATATTTAAAAATTAGGTCAACTGTTATATATATTTAATAACTATTTAAATATAAATTTAAAAAAAAAATTATACATGATTGTTATTAGTATTTTCTGATTCAAAGGTACATAATTTTTAATTTTCCGTTGTATTTTGTCAGGCAGATGATTCAATATATATTGATAAGTTTCATATTTTAGATGAAACATTTCTTTAAACTTATCTGGAATTGCATCTACTCTTTGTACAATAAAAATAGACTGTTCTCTCTGTAAGACATAAAAAAATAATTATTAAAAACCATCATTTGACCATGTTGAAAGTGAGTTTTATTATTTTATTATTTTTCAAGTTTTTAAAAATTTGGATATATTATATTTACATCTACCATCCTACCTAAAGGCAATACATAAATTTGAAAAATTTATCCCCCAATTGGAATAAAAATCATACATAGGCTGAATCACAATTAAATAACATATTTGTTGCATTGAATTTAAAATAAAATTAAAGCCTAATTATTGCATGTTTTTTTACCCTTTGATTTCTTTAGAGAGAATATATAAGAGAATGGGTAATATACAATCATCAATATCTGATTTGTATAGCATCAATCAATTATTAATTCCTTCAAAATATATGGATTTCCAGCAATACAATTAAATTTATCTAAAATTATTATATATTTAATTTAATATATACCAAGCATATTCATGTTTTTAAATGAATTGCTCAAGATTTATCTTAAAAAATTATATTATTTAATTATAATAAAAATTTTTTTTTTGAAATTTATAAAATTTAAAAAAAAAATATTTCTTTTTTCCAACTTTGAACGCTTTTTTTACATCCCAATTGAATAACGTAAGATTTTTATTTTTTTCATTTTTTAAGAAAATTCATAAAGTCACTTTCACGTGCC
>JAUIRJ010000132.1:28094-55709 GCA_030555515.1 Acutogordius australiensis | reverse complement strand
GTTTTTTTCAATTTTATAAAAGATTAGAGAAATCAACTATTAGATACTGTTAAAATGGCCAATAGTGGTAAGGGCTAGGATTATTCCTGTAAGTATGGTTGTGTCCTTCTAGATGAGGCTAGGGTTAGGGAATGCCTAACCCTAGTAGATTATACCGTAGAAAACCAATACAAATCAATCTTTATTATAAACAAAAGAACATACGCATCAAATAATAATCACATAATCACGTCTTATCTAGACACCATCGGCCTTAACAAAATCTCTCTTTTCCTGCAAATCAAATAAGGCTCCTTTAAACAAAATACAATATTTTTAGTTTGCCATTGGCCGCATTATGCGAATGCACAGCCTTAGTAACATAAATTACTTTAAATGGTCATAATGACTTGGAACTTATTTGACTTAAATAGCGTCAAGCCCTAGGACTTATGTGTCTTACCTAATGTCAAACCCTAACAATTATCTCAGTCTTCTTTTATCCAATCCCCTTTCCTTCCAAAAAAATATATGGGCAAGAAACAATGTTAAGCCTCAGTGTTTACAATCTAACATAGTTGCATAAAATATAATATATGAATAAAATAAATCTAAAAAAAAAATTTGTAGAAAAAAAAATGTAGGAGAAAAGAGTTTAGTAAGAGAAAATAATTTGTAAAAGAATAGAATTTGGTACCAAATTTGAAAAAAAAAATAAAACAACTGTATAGCTAACCAGGTTATACCCAATCTACCCACCATGATGTCAGGTTACGGCAAGTATGAATTTGAAAGTATACGTACACCTATAATCTCTTCTGAATGTCATCTGTAAACTACAGTATGACCAAGAAGGCACTCTTCTGAATGTCAAACACAGTATGACCAAGAAGACTCTCTTCTGAATGTCATCTGTACACAGTATGACCAAGAAGGTAAAGTGTAACTTTCCCATACCACCAAACAAAAACCAAATCATGGGCATTCTCATTGAGGTATATTCCCACCAAACTAATTCAATCAGTCTTCTAAGTTATTTTGCAAAATAAAATATCAAAAACTTAATAAATATTTCAAATTGGTATAAAAACCTTTCAAATTTCAACCTCAGCTTTTACTATTTTATGTAAATTAATTTCTGCTTTGCAGCAAAAATAAAAATTTGGTTCTAAAAATTTTGGTAACCTTTTACAATATCCTACAACATACTTAATTTAAAAGATAAAATTATAATTGCTAACTATAAAAGAGTTATACATATTTAATTAGATATATTTAAACATCATGTTATCATTTTTAATAAAATTTTAATATAAAAATAAAATACTAAAGTAATACTAAATATAATGTTCTTTGCGTGTAGAAATATTTAAAGATAAAAATTGTTTAAAAGTATTAAAATTACTGAAGTGTGCACATAAAGGTATGATGTTCATTGGTCATTTTCCCATATTCTAACTTTTCCCATAACATTATTTATTCATACATATATTACAACTCTGAATCTTCCCATTCATTCTTCTTCAATTAATATATATACTTCTTCTTTGTTAATCAAATAATTTCTTCTTTGTTAATCAAATAATTTCTTCTTTGATACAAATACTTTCTTCTTATTTGCTGATGTACAATATTTTGAAACTTTCTTGAGATTCAATGATCACCGCTTCTTGACACCAATGTTAAAATGGCCAATAGTGGTAAGGGCTAGAATGTTAAGATGGCCAATAGTGGTAAGGGCAAGGATTATTCCTGTAAGCAGGTTGGGTCCTTCTGGATGAGGCTAGGGTTAGGGAATGCCTAACCCTAATAGATTATACAGTAGAAAACCAATACAAATCAATCTTTATTATAAACAAAAGAACATACGCATCAAATAATAATCACATAATCACGTCTTATCTAGACAGATACAAACAAAACATAGGCAGAATATTATTTCATAATTTTTAAAATAAAAATATGAGTTGGGCCTATTATAGAAAACCCATATAGCCTATTAGATAAAAAGCCCTTTATTTCTTAAAAAAAAATGAAAGTTTTAAAAGCGGCCCTTTTTACGAAAAAAATCATATATTTTTTTTTTTGGATTTTTTAATGTGGACTATTTAGATGAAAAAGCAAGAAGTTACCTTTTAAGGCTAACTCTTTTTTTTGACAAGCCTGGTTTTTGCGCAATGCCTCCATTTTTATTTTATATTGGATCAAAAATTTTGGAATAAAATCGATAAATTTTAATAATTCTAAAAAATCTATTGGCATTTTTAGATTTCGGGTATAAAACAAGTCTAAAAAAATCAATTAGTTAAAAATATAAGCAATTTACTTTCTAATTATTTAACGGAATATTTGACAAAAACTAACAATTTTAGAAAAACTAAAAAAAAAATATAATTAAAAAAAATTTAAACGCAGTCATTAATGATTGTTTCGTTAATCCAATATTTTTAAACTTTTATTTTTGATCATTTCAGCCCAAACACCATAACAAAAATCTTGTATTTAACACCGAATAACTAAAGATCTAAGTCTAGGCTAGTATTCTGATTACATATACGTAATCAAAACTAAAGATATGCCCAATAAGCCATAAATTATGCTAAGGTATCAAATTTTGTTGTTCAGTGATATTAGCAAAACATGAATAGGTAAAAGATTTAATTGGCAAATTATGATTAAATATTGCTACCAGATTAACAACTGTACCTAGTATCATCACGAGCAAAAATCAAATTAAAAGTTTGTTTAGCCCGCGATTAGCACTATATGGACTCCAGCACATCTTAAATAAATATCTTCAAAAATATTATATATTACACAGGTCAACAAATATCAATGTCAGAAACGTGAATTAAGAAACAAAAAAGAATGCATCCCTATTATGGCCTAATATCATATATATTTTTCGTTTTCTTAGTTCCGTCGTTGGCTCTTCAGATTCGTCTATAACGAAAAATGGCCTTTTTGACCAAATTGACAGATCTAAATATACACTAAAAAGAAAAAAATTAAATCTTTTTTGCATATAAATATCCTTTGTAACTTATGTTTTTAATCACAGATAATGAAAAATAAATTTTATTAATATATTAAGCTCTTACATCGGCATATAGATAATACAAAATATTTCGCGTCACTTAAATACGACACAATATATTATCGGTTTATAATGAAGATATTATTTGAAATTTTAATTTAACAGTTTAAATATAGTGAATATGAAAAAATAAAATTTCAATTATTTTTGTTTTTGAATCTTTTTTGTTTTTTTTTGACCTTTTTTATTTAAATTTTCAATGTTTATACCTCACTAACTAAGTTTGATTAGAAAAAAGGTGATGGCCTTACTTATATTTTTTCTGTTGTTCGTAGTTTGTTCCGCCTTCGACTTAGATCCGTCCATATTAAAATGGTCTTTATTGACCAAATTGACAGATTTGCGACCTCGAGAATACCCTGAAAAGAAAAAATTCAAGAATCTTTTTATATAAAAATCTCTTGTTAATTATATTTATCATCTCAAATAATGAGAAAATTTTTAAATATATCAAGCTCTTGCATCAGCTTTTAGATAATACAGAATATTTCACATCGAAATTTAAATAGGACACAATATATTATCGGTTTTTAACAAAAATTATTTGAAGTTTAAGTTTAACAAATTGTTGTAAATATGCAAAAAAAACTCAATTGATTTTTGTTTTTAATTCTTTTTTTTTTTTAATTTTTAATATTTGTAGCTGACTTACTAAATTTGATTAATAAACGGGGAACGCATTTCAAAATACCTAAGATGGCTGGTTTGATTTCTCAAGTTACCTCCTAAATCTCAAAAATTTATTGACCTGTGTAAATAAGAAATATGATTTGCATTTCGATTTATACTACTGTTTAAATCTATTTCATCAAGTTTATTGTAATTTTGCAAAAAAATAAGATACAAAGTGAGATTTAATAATTTTGTCAATTATATAGATAGACCTCAAATTCTCTAACAAATCCTTTAACTTTTGAGTTTGGTATTATTTCTAAATCCCATGTGGCGTTAGATTTGATTTGCTTCGGTATTCAAAAATGGCAAAATCTGTAGCATAAAGTTTGTACAGCTTAGCAAGTTGTAATTCGGTCAAATTTTTGATGTACAAATGGAGCCACTGCTGGGTGCTGGACTTAAAATGAAAGATATTCTTCCTACTGGAAGCTTTGCTTGATATAGCAATATTTATCGAGCTATCTGTTAAGTTCTCGCATTTGTGATTAGGCGGATTGGTAGTAAATTGTTTCAAAAAAATGGAGTCCATGCCTTCGGTAAGAATTTCTTCAAACTTTCCAATATAATCGTAACCGATTAGGCACGGATCACAAACTTCAACCATCGGCATCCAGTGCTCGTTCATTAGCATGGGCGAGGCTCGTGTCTGGGGATCGGTTAAAAATGTAACGAAATCGGAGAACGTTGGTTTATAAATCTCATCGTTAACCGCTAGTAATATTTTATCGCCCAAACTTTTTGATAATGATCGAACAGTCAATGCTTCAGCTGTGTTCTTTTTTGAGACTGTGGATTTAGATTTTTGCGTTATACGGAGTATGGCCTTATTAAAGACCTTACTGAAATAGTAATTTGGCCGTTCAAATTTATCAATGTAGGCCGAAAGAAGTCTCTCAAATGGTTCACGCACAAACATAATCTTGCGATAAGTGTGAAGCTTTCTCTCCAATTCCCTAATTTTTATGGACCATCTTGAGTCAACTGATGAAACATTTGCTAAGATTTCGGATGCAAAGGTTAACAAGCTACGATTATGTATATCAAACGTCTGGCGTGCTGCCCGCAAATCCACGTATTTACTTAAAATGGCACAGTGTTGTGAATATTTTTCCACACCTAATGCTTAATTTTATATGCAAAAAAAAAACAAATAGTTAGAAGAAAATTTATAAACCAATTAAATGCGGGCAAAAAAGCATAAAGAATTCATTGGTTAAAGTCAAGAATTTAATATATTTATGTGTTTAAAACAAAAATAGCTCCAAAAGGGCTAAGATTTAAGTTCTGCCCGCCTTCGGCCCGCCCGTATATAAATTATTTTTAGCCTAATATAGCCCAATCCTTTTTTTTTGTTAATTGAGCCCTGGCTATCAAATGATATTTGGCCCGCAGGGTTTTAAAATTATTATAAGCAATAAAATGTTTTGTCTAAAACAAAAGGCTATAAAAAAGGTACAAAATATAGTATTTTACCCAATCATATCAAATTCTCAATAAAAAACATATATTACATTAATATTTTATATACCTTTGTCACGATCTAATTTTTAGGCCAAACCCGTAAAACCTGTCAACGGGCTGTGGGTTCACTATTACAACTAGATTTATACCTGAGTTGCTCATGTTTTCACGAATAACTAATTTTGCAGCATACATAATTGTTTTCCATTGAGTGGATGCCACTTTTGGCAAGTAACAGTAGATAAGCCTTAGATTGTCATCAATTATGAGATGTTTGCTCGTAACTACCGACATGCGAGAGGTAACTGGCAGGTCAGGAAAAGCCTGTCGGCATTTTCCTTGTATTCGATGAACAAAGCTATTGGGAACATGGTGGATGTGCTGACACATTTCAAATGAATCATATCAGAGATTTAGCTCGGGACCTGGAAGAACGCCAGGCCCACGTCCAGCCCGAAAAACCGGCCAGACTAGCGGGGCCTATAAAAAAATAGAATTCCACGGGATGGGTTAATTTTTTATATCTCATTTTTCCTTATTTTTTTTTTTCATTAAATTGTTGAAAGAAACCAAAAATGACAAATTTATATTTTTTTTAACAATCAAAAAGATTTTATTCACGAGATTTCCAGCATTAATATATTATAATATCAAATTAACAATGTTAAATATAATTAATAAATTATAAACAGGTGTTATATTAAATGTAATATATGAAAATTAAAATAAATTTATAAAAAAAAATAAAAAATAATAAAAATAT
Organism: Acutogordius australiensis; assembly: GCA_030555515.1. Lineage (NCBI taxonomy): Eukaryota > Metazoa > Nematomorpha > Gordioida > Gordea > Gordiidae > Acutogordius > Acutogordius australiensis. Next base: position 49,734 of record JAUIRJ010000132.1, on the reverse strand, counting down.
TATATTTACTAAATTTTAGAGTCTTCCGGCCACGTATTTTTAAATAGAAAATAATTATTTTTCAAAATTTCTATGGAAATTTTTTGCCTTATGCTAAAACTTAGAGAAATAAAATTATTTTTAATTAGTTTACCAATTTATTTGAAAATTTTCAAGGCTTCAGGACCAAATGATCCAGATGTTGTGTAAGGATATTAATTCTACACTTTGTATTTTTTATTAATAATATTAAAGCAAATTTTTTTTTAGCTGGCAACAAAAAATTTTCAGGCCATATATGGGAATCCGGGGCATAAAATAAAAAATTAAATTTTGGGCCGGTCAGAATCGCAAGTTAAAGCGGGCCGAGTTAGGCTATGTATAAAGATGTCGGACCAGGGCCAAAATATCCGGGTTTGGTATAAATACTAATTTATATAAAAACTAAATCTTATGTGAAAACATTAGTCCTGATTAATCTTATACAAATTAACTCTATTAATTTATAACATTTATTATTTATAATTAAATATTGTATCGAGCCATGATATTTTAGACCGGCCCGCCGGATATATACAAATTAGGGCTGGCCCAAAAATATGTTTTTTAATTTTAGACCCGGTTCAAATTTAAATACGTACCGAAAACTCTATATTACAAGCTACAAATTTTTTGCTACAATAATTTAATATAATATAGATTGTACTAGAACTAAAATACCCTTATAGCTTATTAATATAAATTTATCATTTAGTTCTTTTTAATAATAGTTAAAAATAAAGCTGAATGAGATATTTAATATCTGCCCGACCTATATTTTTTTCTAATTAAAGCCCCGCTGGTTTTTGACTTTTACCCGGCTTGTTTTTCGGGCGGGGGCGGTAGGGTTCGCTATAATCCAAACGCAAAACCATGTGACTAACATGCATATTAATAGCTACCCGTCTCCAGAAAGATAAAGTCCATATAATACCATAAAGAATTATGGCTACAAAGAATATTTGGCTAAAGGGGTGATAAGAATGAAATTTAAAAATAAACATCGGTACATCCCATAATCATTTCTACATAATCTACATATAATGTCTTATTAGTTTAAATGCTCCATGATTAGGAAATATACATCAATTAAGAGAGTTGGAAATAAATCTAGCTGAATGTCGATAATTGGTAAAAATTGTGGATTATATTGTTTATAATAGCCTTAATGCAACTTGACATTTTTTTATTTACAAATATACTTAAAAATTCTAGTGGAGTTCGATTATATTATGGCTCTACCTAACGCAGGTTAATAGTAGCAAAATGGAAAAGAGTCGCTGCATCTCTTCACGCCAAGTAAAAAGCCGATAAGACATCTTATCACATTAATATTATACAATACAAGGATATGCATATTTGCCTAAGGTCAATAACTCGATATAGCCAATGACTTATGAAATTCATGAAAAGTGTTTTTCATTATAAATGTACAAGGTGGTGTGCTAAACTCATGGCAATTAAAATATTTGCCCTATTAAGGCACAAGTCCTTTTTAGTATATTTGGACAGTAGATTATTAAATTAATGCATCATTAAGAAGGGTAAGGTTCTTGAAATTGCACACGAAAACTAATCTTAGGCCTTGTTCAATGCATACATTCATTCAATTTCAAAAGAAAATTCGTAAAATTTATTTTCAATATATTTACACATACTTTTTATATTTCAAAATTGAATTAAACAACTTTTTGATATGCTTTTTTTTAACAAAATAAATTTTTAAAAAGATTCGTTCTTTAAAGTGGCCTAATATTACATGCCGAACTTAGTGATGTGCCAAGTTTTTTATGGGGCCATTAAAAACTTTACCCAAATTTTGGAAATTATATAAATATTACACAATTAAAAATTTTATAGATACGTGAGCAATTTTATGCAAACCTACAAGACCTGGAAAATAAAAAAAAATGAGTTTTTTTTTAACTTTTTGAATTTTTTTTCCAAAATGCCCACGAGTTGATGGCAATGGCAAAAGAAAAGCCTCTTTTCCCGTTTGAAAAAAGGGACATATTTAAAAAAAGCCCATTTTCTTCAAAATAAACTACTAGAAGCTTTTAAAAAATACTCACCCGGAATTTTACTATTGAAATTTAAACTTAGTATTCTAATTGCTTTCATAAATTATGCGCTGTACTTTAGGTTAATTCTCTAAGGTTCAAGCTTTTTTGCCCCATTATCTGTTTAAAATAGACATTATATTGGTCTTAATACCATATTTATCATTTAAATGAATTCTTTAATTGAGGTCGGTTGAAAGTTGCATAATTTCCACGATATCTAATTTTCAACTACAAAACTTTATCATTTACAAATTAGTTATTGCTACCTAAAACTCTAAATTTGGAGGCCCCATCTATTTTTACCAAAATAAATTTGTTGATCTTATTAATACAAAAAGTTAACCGATCAAATCGGTCTTGTTTGTAAACTATATTAGACAAGATTAAATATATATAAAATTGTTAATTAAGGGATTGGAATAAAAAAATCACCGGACAAGGCTGAAGTGGAAATCAAGTTGAGACCCAAAAGCCCACCTGGCCCGGTGACAGCTTGCCCAAAACAAGCCAGGCCTAGTCTTGCTGAAATTTAAAACGGGTCGGGTTTTTCGTTTTGTCTTATTTTTTAACTATTTTTACCATGATTTGATGTACTCTGTATTTTATCGAGAATTTTGCAAAAAATCTATAGCCCGCGATATAAAATTTCGGTCGTATTTTTATATTTGCCTAAAATGAAAAACCAGCTTAAGTTGAAAAAGATGTTGGATGGTCTAGGCCTTAATACCACGGCCCGGTTTAAACTCTAGAAAGGTCTGACATAAAACTTAAAAGGCAGCATTTATTAGAGACCTAGGCCAAAGGTCGAGTTTTGCCAATTTAATCCTTTAAGGCCTGGCAGACCTGTAAGCTAATTCAAATACAGCCCGACTAATTTATTTTAAATATGATCGGCACACGCATATTTAAGAAATATAAAAGATTTTAAAGTTAAAAGATTTTTCCACATTATTATTTGAATATTAATTATAAATATGTTTTATCCATTGTTGCGGTCAAAAAAATTGTCCTAAAGTTTTAAAATTTTAATTTAAAATTATTGATAAAATTATACAAAAAATGAGCTTTCGGGGCGTTTTTTTGGAGCCACTTTTTCGAGTTTTTTCCCCCTTCTCTTGGGGACTTTTTGAAGATTCTTGGTTTACCCCTTTATTTCAAGCTCTCTCTCATTTCCCAAATTTTGGGGGGAAAATGAGCCAAAGTTATGGCTTAGTGTTTTTCCAGAAACCTAATATCAAAATTTAATCCGTTCTTAGTTTGTTCTAATCAGTTTATGTGCCAGCAATAAATACTTCAACCTTGTTAAAAAATAAATAAAATTATAAAAAAAATAAAAAAAAATACTTTGAAAATGTTAATTGTTATATGTAAAACAATTGATAAATTTAAACTAATATAATATTTTATTTTAAACTAGTAAAAAGTAGTGTCGTATATAGGTTGGGGTGCAAAACACTATGTAGACCTAAATGTCAATATAAGGCTTGATATACTCAATCTTATTTTTCTTTATATTAGGTGAAAAAAGAAAAAAAAGTTACGACATAATTTTTTTCTTAAAGGACTCACTCGAGGTCGCAAAAACAATCAATTTTGCCTAATCTGGTCATTTTTAATGATAGGTGATGGATGGTCGGTCCATGGAATTAAAAAAAATATTTTAGGTAGGGCTATCATGTAGATTATGTTCTAACAAATTTATTAACCCCGAACAGTATTGTTTATAATTTGTTAATCCGTGTTATGTTTACAAAATTCTTATTAATTAGTTTATTTAACTTTTGGCGATACTTTTACATTAAATACTTATCTAATTTTTATAAAAACTAATTATAAATATTTTTCCTAAAATAAGTTAATTAAAAAAACATATAATAATCCTTTTTAGCCATTTTTTTACGCAAGCATGACAAATTAATTTTAAATTATAAGTAACCACTTTTGCTACTGATATTTCCCTATAATTGCAAATTTGAGACACCTTTTGACGAATCTCAGTTAATTCAAGCATTTAATTTTTTTTTTTATAACTTTCAATTACAACAACTGATGGATGTTTAGATATAAATATAATAATAAAGCATTATATTAAGGTTAATTAAGTTTGGATTGTCTTGATAACCTAAATTTTACACATTATGCGATTAAAATATATGGGCTAACAGATAATTTCACCTGCACCAAATAATATAAATCATACCAAATTACTCATTTGAAAATAATATACTACGCAAGATTTTCATTTCATCGTAATTAAAAAGCATGTAATCTAAATGGTAAAGCTGACCAAGTTTGGAATATTGGTCAATCGTCAGCGATTTTAAATAAAAAGGAAGCCATTTGTGCGTTTGAGATTTAAATTGAGTGCGGGAAGCGTTGGTATTGGCGCCAATATTTTGTAATAGTTTTTTCAGTTTATTTTTGTGAACTTGATTGCCGAAATAACCATTAAAATATTTGAGGAAATTGAACACGCCCCTCTTACTGTGCAAAATTTCGTCAAATTTTTCGATGGCGTCATATCGGATGAGGCATGGATCACAAAGGTCAACCATTGGAATCCAATGTTCGTTCATGAGGTAAAGGGACTTTTGAGTTTGTGGATCAATTATAAAATCTACAAAGTCTGTAAAAGTTGGACGGTACGGAATACTGTTTGTTATGTTAGAATAATTTAACGTTGAGTGACCTTTTATAAGTCCTTTCTGACTGGATAATTTATTCCTTAATAATACTCGTTTAATAGCTTGATTAAAGGCTTGCGCAAAGTAGGCATTAGGTTCTACGAATTTATTGAGGTAAGCTGAGACAATTCTCTCGAACGGGTCCCGAACAACCAACACTTTTTGATATGTTTGCAGTTTTCGTTCCAAATTTTCAACGGACCCCCTTTTGTCCTTTTTATTAAAAAAATCTGAAGCGAAAGTATACAAGGAGCGTTCGTGAACGCTAAAAGTCGATTCGGTTATTCGTAATTGATGGTATTTGCTTATTATATCATTTATAAAATTATAAGGTTGATTAACAGACTGATTGAAAAAGAGAAAACTATGGTTTAAGCGCAAAATTTGATTAGCGGCAGTCAGTAAAGTTTTCCACTGCGTCGAAGCCGCTTTGGGAATATAGCAAAAAATGAGTCGAAGATTATCATCTACTATAAGATGTTTGGCCGTTAACATTGACATTTTGGAGGTGATTGAAAAGTCAGTTCGATTTATTGATTTTGGAATTATGCTATGGGGATGTCTCAATATGTTGCATTTTTGCTGAACTAGTAACGAAAGAAGGTTTTTGGGTTGAGTAGGCGAAAAAAGGATATTCTATGAAAATAAAATTTTGTAAAAAAAAAATAATCGAAAAAAATAATTAATCGTAGTAAGAAATTATGGCCCAAAGCCTTAGCAAATTCACATACCTAGTTAGGAAAAGAGTTATATTCAAAGTAATTACTTTTTGATTGAGATAGAATATTGAGATACAAATCACATACAATACGATTGAAAGGTAGATAACGTGGTAATTTCGATTCGCAGATATAGTTATGGGCCATATTAGCACCATTACTTTAACCACAAAGTCCAAATCATTCGGTGATAAAATATGGCCGATATACAAGGGGAAAAAAATAAATGTTAATTTATCTTTTTTAACATGAAATAGGCAGGAGATAGCTATAAGGACATGAAAAAATGCTAATTTCGAAATCAATTAGGTATTTTAAATAGAACAATCACCAACCTCCTTTCTAATATAACAAACATAAAGTTTGAACGGCACATTAAATTTTGATGTAGGATGAAATTTTAAAGCCATGTTACGAAATATATTTAAATAGATAGTAAATTTACTTTATCGTTTGACACCTTAACCTCAATTAATTTACAATTATTAAGTAAGATTTATAAGGCAAGCTGGAAGTTTTATTTACATATGGGTTATATGCAGACACATTATTTTTAAAGTTACATGCAATATAATAAAGACAAAAAACACAAAGTTGTTTATTTGATTACATTAGACAACAATTTGGACCACCTTAAGCATTATTTATGGGCAACTATCGTTTTTGGTTTTTTGATGCTGATTACGAATTTGAAATCGAATTTTAGCCAGTGCCTTAGATTTTTAGTTATTCGATGTCAAAAAATTTGCCTATTTTTGGGGTAATTTAGGCGTCAAAGTTTAAAAATTATATTTAGAGAAAGGAAACATTCATAACACAGGCCAACAAAAATCAATGGCAGGTAAATGAATTTTATGAAAACATAAAAACATGGATGATTGTTAATAATAAAGAAAAATGCGGGAAAACAAAGTTATGTTGGCGTATTCTTGCGGTTATCGAATGGAAAAAATTGCCGTTAGATGAAGTAAGTAATTCTAAAAGTATAATTAAATTAAAACATATATATACTATAAAAAAGCTTCTCATAACAAAAAGCTCCTCTTATGGCATCCTAGTTATTCTTTTTTGATAGTATAATGGCAAAATTTTTATTGATATAATATTCTTTTTATATACTGGACTATTAATACCTTCTCATTTTTATTATAGCACAGGATGGGATTTTAACTACATGCAATAAAACAATAGATGATATACTGGAACAATCTTATAGTAACTGAAAATTTCTATTACCATAAAAATACGAAATTATAAGTTATATAAAATTGAAGATAATTTTTAAGGGTTTATCAATATACATTTGTTTTATTATTTGGCATATTATCTAATTTAATATAAAAACTGATAATATGTTTAGCTCATTGTGCAATACCACCTAAAGCAATGTATTTACCTTAACCTCATAGGAAACTAGATTTACATACTAATATTTAATTAATTTTTGATAAATTATTACTTCATTTTGTATAATTTTTATTTTTATACATTATAATATGCAAATTAACACCTTATGCTAGAATCCTTAATAATTTTTTATAATTATTAATAATACATTTTCTTCAATTTGATATAATATTTGGAATTATTATATACCAAACCTAATGCCTTATAATTTAAATTCTAGGACACTATATTTAACTACACGTGATACACCAAATAATGCTGGACAAACTTATAGTAACTGAATGTAATATTTACCCTAAAAATATGATTTTATTAGTAAATTGAAATTTAAGAAAATAAGGCATTATTAATTTCATGAATGTATTTTTTACCAATGACTCCATATAATTTTTTATTTAATCTTTTTTACCAACCACATAATTTTTATTTTCACAATTAGTTATTAGATTAACATTACTTTTATATATTTATAGCAATATATAACAAATTCTAAGAACTATTTTATTTACCTTAATCCTAATTTTATTTAGGTTTTGTATTATTTTTATTTCAAACTATATTACAATAATGCTTAATTTATAGTTTTGAACAAATTCTATTTCAAATGAAGACTTTTAGTTTTACTTTTGATTCCTTAAATAATTTTTTTTTCAACAATACAATACTTACTTTTATGTTAAATTAAATAAGAAACATAACAAATTTTATACATTTAATTTATAATTGGCATTTAGTGATATTTTTTATAACATTTTTTAAATTTATAGTGATTATATGTTGATATGTTATTAGATAAAAATAAAGTATAATATGATTATTATGGTTGGTTAATTGATTGGTTATAATTGAAAGAACATTAGGCCATAATTAAAGAAGGCGACCTCAATTTGTAATACTTACTTTATCCCATGAGTTAGTGTAAATTGCCCACCTCCGCTGCATATTGGACGGGTAGCCATCTTTGTATTTTGAATTTTTGGTGTAAGCCAAAAAACGTTACATTTACCTGCGGTTAAGAAGGTAAAAAAAGTTACATGAATTGCCTGGTGTGGGGTGAGCGTACATTATAACCTTCTTTATTTCAGGAACTCCTCGATAAATTTATCAATCGCGGATAAAATCAATAAACACGGAAAGCGCGTTCACAAATAGAAATTGTTATAGTTTTTAAATCTATTTTTTTTTAAGAGCGTGTTCAAAGTTCATTCATTTGTTCAAAAATTAACAATTTTAAATTTGTAAAAACATATTATAATAATGATTTTTAAAGGTATCGTGGTAAATTAGCTGTTTATTTTGATATAGTTATTAATAAAATATCCTAAACTTATGTGCATCGCGCATAATTTTGATAATAATCGGTATAAAATGAATTTAAATTGAAAATTATATAATTTAAATTTAATCGGGCCTAGATTCAATATTTAAAGCTTGAATTAAAATATTCGGATGAAACTAATTCAAATTAACTAAATCACTAACCCCAATCAAAAATAATAAATAATATTTTAAACTAAGTTCCTTTAGAATCTTAACAAACTTTGGAGCTATGAACATAACAAGGAGCATAACCTAAATGATTCATAATCCTTTATTTAAAATCTATATTAGTCTTACTACATAATATGCTTACCCCGCAAGTGGCACTATAAAGCTCATATAGACCCAAGCACATCTTAAATTATAAATTGTGCTGGCGCGTTCAGAGTTCATTGCTATTGCTAAAAACAGGGATTGGGACCGGAACCGAAAACAGCGGCTTGGAGGGTCGCTCGGTACCGAAACCGGTGTTCTTAAATTAAAAAAAAAACGGCTCCGCATTACCAAAATATATTAATAGCTTAAAAATATTTAAATTATAACATAGTGCTAGGAAATCTACACTAAGTAGTTTGATAATTGCATTCCACACTAAATCACCTAATTAGTAAATCTTCTCAAAAGCGGTTCCAGTAGTCCAAAGTAGAAAATAATGTTGTTGAGATATATGCTGAGTTAGACAATTTCTAAAAACATGAAAGAGTTTCAAAAGATAGGTCAATTTCAAAATTTTGGGAAGAAAACTCTGTGTCTCATCCAGAGTTGTATATTTTATCTAGACTTGTTTTAGCTGTCCCTGCTACTCAAGTAATTTATTTATATTATTTTAGGTAAGTGTTTAAAGAGCTTTTTCAACTTTGAAATATATTCTTTCAGATTTACGTAATCGAACAGATTCTTTTTTGTTAAATTCAATTATTTTACTTCGTTTAAATAAAGATTTGAAATGATGTATTATATACGTGTAAATATATACATTTGTCTAATTTACAAATAAATATAACCTAAATTTTATGTGCTATCATAATTGAATAATTGTTGTACCCCGTGGTACCGGAACCAGTACCAAGTACCGGTACCTGAGCTGAGCTGGTACCAAAACCGGTACCGGTACTAAAAATTTCGGCGGTTCCAATCCGTGGCTAAAAATTTTTAATTCTATTTTTAAGCATTAAACCATTATTTTTTTAAAATTAATGTCAAATAAAAATAAGTGAACTATCTAATTCTTAACTTAAAATATTTTTTATCTAACACTTTTATAACTAACTTAGCTTTACACAAACACATTAAATTTACACGCAATGAAGAGATGCTTAATAATAACACTGGTCGACAAATTATGACTTCATATTTTAGACCAACAACCTGAAAAATGTGTCTAGTGCAGTTTTTTCTGCTGAATATCATGGTTTTTTCCGTTTTTTTCTACCTGATCTGGTTTTAATTTTATTCGGTGTTAAAGTTGCCAAAATGTGCATTTTTGGCACATTTTGACCTTAATTTACACCATTAAAAAATAATAAATTATATTAAATTTTATATTAAAAAAAAAGCTTAAATTTTTATCTATTCAAATATATAATTATTTTTTTTTAATGTATTTTACTTTTTAAAAAAAAACGAAATTTAACTACCTTATTTTATTTTATTTAAATTCTAGACCCATTGACGCCTTCGATGCTGCTTATGCATCGCTTCTTTCTCTCTCTCTCTCTTTATTTTTTGTTATAGTGTATGTGTTAAGTTTTCTATTTGATTCAATTTCTTTCTATTTTATAAAGTTAGTTTGGTTCTTTTTTGGGTTAAATTTCATTTTTGGTTAACTTTTGTGGTATAATTAAGCCTACAAAGTGACGGAAAAATTTTTTAGAATTTTTTTTTGTTTTAATTAGTTCTAATTGAGTCATTTAAATTCGTTTAATAGTTTTTAGTTTAATTGTTTTTATTTCGATAAAATTATAATACATCAGCTGGTTTAGTTTAAAATCCAAAAGTTATGAAAATTGTATTAGTTTAGATGTGTAAAAAAGATTTAATTGCAATTGTTTAGCCCCCGCCCCCTTAAATGTGCAAAACAAGTGTATTTGCTCACGTCTCTTTCATCAGTTTAAACAATTAAACTTTGTATAAGTGCCCTCAACGGGTCGAAACCAGTATTAAAAGTTTTTACATTTGAACCAGCCCGAAACAAAAATGTTTTTAGCCTGGCCTGACGTTTTTATGCCCTATATAATCATCGAATTATTTAAATAAATTTCGAAACTTGGAATAGAACCAGGTACTGGAATTCTAATGTGACTAAGGCTTTTTTAATTTATTGGACATTTGTGATCAGTTGTTTTTATTTTCAATGTGCCCCCCCCCCCCCCCCCCCTCCCCCTGAAATTTTTTTGCCCCCTAAAATGGAAAAGCTAGAATCAGGCCTGATTGCATATATAATAGCATTAGATAACACAATTAATTTCTCATCGCATATCTTTTTGATACGCAAATGACATTAGTGTGCAAATAATAATATAATAAAAGGCAATTCTCTATAATTCTCTATAATTACAATTGATAAAAATAAAAAAAAACATGTTTTATAATACTCTGATTATGCCCGGTGGCAAAAAATTTTTTTACTGCCACCCCAAGAGTTTTTTTTGCCACCCCAAATGGAGAAAACTAGAATCGGGCCTGCTTTGAAATGACCCTGAAATCTCATTTTTTATAAATTTTCTATATAAATGTTAATATTTCGCGGACACTTATAAATACCATAATACCGAAAAAATCATATAAATTCTGGCTTTGTTTAAGCCTAATCATTCAGAACTAGATACTAAGACTTTTGAATTTTAATGTAAAAAACCCTTTTTTTACTCAAAGGTGGTCGAATTGAGCCCAAACACTTAATGTGACTGAGGCTTTTTTTATTTATTGGACATTTGTGATCAGTTGTTTTTATTTACAATGAATTATATTTTATATAAAACTAACAGTAACATTTATATCAAATTAAGTATAATATCTAATTAAAAAAGGAGATAATATTCTTAAATTTTAACCTATATAAACAATTTTGTCATAAAAAAATATTCTTTATTTAAAATTTACCTCCATTTTTTAGAATATGAATGAATAAAAATACGTTTGGGTAGAAATTTTTTAAAGAATATGAATAAAAATATGTTTGGGTAAAAATTTTTAAACAAATAAATAAAGAAATAAAGAGTGAGTGAGAGAGAGAGAGAGAGAAAGAAAGAAGCGATGCATAAGCAGCATCGAAGGCGTCAATGGGTCTAGAAATTAAATAGAATAAAATAAGGTAGGTTTTTAAATTTCGTTTTTTTTAAAAAGTAAAATACATTAAAAAAAAATAATTATATATTTGAATAGATAAAAATTTAAGCTTTTTTTAAATATAAAATTTAATATAATTTAATTTTTTAATGGTGTAAATTAAGGTCAAAATGTGCCAAAAATGCACATTTTGGCAACTTTAACACCGAATAAAATAAAAACCCGATCAGGTAGGAAAAAACGGAAAAAACCATGATAATCAGCAGAAAAAACTGCACTAGAAACATTTTTCAGGTTGTTGGTCTAAAATTCTTGTCGACCAGTGTAATTTAAATTGAAAAACTACAGCCTTATTAAAAAGTTTTTATAGTTTTGTTAAATAGATATATAAAGGTATTATATCAATGTTATAAATTAATTGTTTGCCTATAAATTACGGTGGCCAAATATGATTTTTTATTTTTATAATATTTTTCCTTGAATAACTCTTTAAATGTGCTAGAGGTACAAACACAATAACATAAGTATTTAAATTAAGCTTTTTGAGATGTAGTTAGCTCATAATTTTTATAAATTTGTTAACCTGTGGAATAGTTTATAATCAAAGTGCCTTATACTTATTTAGAATAACAAAAAAAAATGTCTATAGCCACAAAATTTAATAGATGCTTAAGGTTATTAGGGACTTCACTAGCGCGTTACGACGATAATATATTTTTTTAAATATAAAAAAACGTTGTTTTAAGTTGCAGTCATTAAAATGTTATATAAAGCACGTTATGTAAAGCACGTTAAAAGTTTATTCAATTTTTCTAAAAATTTTAAATTAAAAAAAAAATTAACATTTTATTTAATGTTTACCTAAATAACCATCATTTATTTCATACAATATTTTACATTGGGGTCAGTTATTTTAGTATTATTAAAAACCTATTTAAAATTAAAAGTTGTAAGCAGTTTCTAATTTTAATATTACTCTTATAAAATAATGCTATATTTATAAGAGTGCTTTCAGAGTATAAATTGTAGAAAAAAAGTTTAATGTTAAAATTTTATTTAGTTTTAAAATTATAAGTCATGTACGATAATTAATAAGATTTCTTTTATTTAAAGCAACTACCACGGTTGTAAAATAACAAAAATAGCTAATTTTTTTTAAAACTAATATAAAACGAATGAACTCTAAACGCTGCACCCCTTTACAAAACTTTTTTTTTAATTTTTTAAAAATTATTTAAAAAATGAGTATATTGAACCAGCACTATAAAAATTGAAATCATTATGTCTATAATGTTAACGATAAGTCTTTTTTAAATCCTTTTATTGTTTGAAACATATTTTTCACCATGCCTTCTCCGATAAAATCAAATATCAATGGAAATAAAACAGATTGTATGATTTTAACTATTTTTAATAATATTAGTAAGAATTTTTACTTTTAATATTATTAGACAATTTTTATTTATTTCAATATTTGCATTTGGTATAATTTGAATTGTCCGATCCGGGCAAGAAAAATTGCATGCGTATTGTTCCTTCTGCATTTATAACCGGAACTAAAACATGCATCCCCATGATGGCCTAATCTTATTATTTTTCGTTTTTTTAGTTTTTTCTGCCTTTGGCTCCTTAGATCCGTCCATATCGATAAAGTGGCCTTTTAAACAGATTTTGCGACCTCGAGAATATCCTATAAAGAAAAAATTTAAAATTCCTTTTTTCAGATAAAAATTCCTTGTAATTTATATTTATCATCTCAAATATTGAGAAATATTTTAATATCAAGCTCTTACATCAGCATTAGATAATACAGAATATTTCGCGGCTATTAAATACGACACGATATATTATTTGAAGTTTGACAGTTTAACTGTTGTGAATATGAAAAAAACTTCAATTTATTTTTGTTTTTGAATCTTTTTTATTTCGACATTTTCTAAAATTTTCAATGTTCATAGCTAACTAACTAAAAAAAAAAAGTTAGAAAAAACAGTAAACAAATTTGAAAATTCCTAAGATGGGACGTTTAATCCTAGTTAACTATTAACTTTTATAAATATGTTGACCTCTATTATTAGCGAAAGGCGTTTGAATTCTTTTTATAATTTTTAATTTTTTACTTTTTATGTTTTAAATTAGTGGTTTTCGTCGGCCCGCTTATCCAACCTTTTTTATGCTTTTCACATGGAATCTAAATATGCAAATAGATTTTTTGGAAACTTAATATTTTATAAAATTTAGTTTTTTTCTGAACTTTGGACGAAGTGTAAAAATTATAGGCATTGGGAAAAAAACTACACCCGGGATCGTAATCGCAAAAAAATTGTCTACGTAACCCTGTAAATATCGTTTATGTTGTTTTTTTTGTTGTTCAGATTTTGATAGTTTTTAGTTAGCTACAGAAACCAGAAACCTGCTATTTCTGTGGTCTTTAAATATTTTTTCTTTTTTTCCCGATCAAACTCGGAGTTCGTTTCATAAACAAGCAAACTTAATGCCGTTTTTATTTTAATGTTTATTTATAAGTTCATGCATACTATTTTGTATAAGCCTTTTTGCTGTGTTGTTGTTGTTGTTAGCCCCGGTTCTTTAGACGTGAGAAGTGTAAAGTTGAGCTTGAGTGCTGCAAGGGCTGGATTGAGCCAAAGATTTATGGGGGAGATAGGGGGCCCACGGTTTGGGCATATGAGCCAGTGTTCAATATTATCAGCTGAAGATTTGCAGTCATTGCAAATATTATTTAGAGAAGGGTCGATGCGAGCTCTGAAGCTTGCCAGTAATTGGCAATGTCCAGAGCGAAGTTGAGCTAGTTGGCAGCGGATTTTACGGGATAAAAAGATTTCAGAAGAGGAAACGGGAGGGGGTCGGCCGTTTAAAACTATGTTAGTTGGGTAGGTGGCAATGGCAGTGTTAACTGCAGTGTGAATGGTAGCCTTTTAATAGTAGGTATGTTTTGATTGATGAAAGGTTTTATTTAATTAATACAATGAGAGTGGAGTGTTCCTTTCATTTTCCTGGCTGGTGTAGGGTGGTGAGTGAGGTTGTGACAGGGATGGTCAGGAGATAAGCGAGACGCAAGATATTGTTCTGCTAGCATCTGAGAATGGGCTTGTACTGGTAGTATCATTGTCTCTTGGTGTAAATGTTCTATTGAAGAGAGTTTGTGGCAGCCCGTTATGGTGCGAAGGGCGGAATTTTGGGAGTGTTGTAATTTTGCAAGGTTTGAGGATATGTTAGGGATCTAAACCGGAGCAGCGTAGTTTAAGATAAGGCTTTAAAAGTTATTGTTAATCTTTCCTTATTTTGATCCCAAGTTGAACCGGATATGAATTTAAGTAAGTTGTTCCTCCTGTCAGTTTTTTCGGATTTTGAGTTAACATGCTTGTTGAGGGTGAATAAGGGGTCAAGGTAACGCCAAGAATTTTAGGATACTTGGCAAGTGGAAGAATGAAGTTATTAATTGAGATTTTGGGATGAAAATTGACTTGATGGGTGTGGTGAGTAAATTAGGCTACCGAGGATTTTGAAGGTAAAATATTTAGGCAACGTTTTGAGAAAAACACCGACAGGGTATTTAAATAGTTGTTTAAAGAACAAGTAAGTTCAATATTAGGGGCCCTTGTAAGAAGAGTAAAGTCATCAGCATACGAGGTAACGTAAATTTTGGCCGGTGGTTGCGGTATTTCACTGATATAAGCATTAAATAAAGCCGGCGATAGAACGGAGCCTTGGGGGAGACCTTCGCGAACAATCCGAGTTTTGTATTTAATATTGCCAAAGTTAGTATAAGCCTGACGGCCGTGAATATAGTTGGAGACCAACGAATTATATTAGGTGGTAGTGAAGAATTATAAAATAAATTCGATAGAGTGTTGTGATTAACTGTATCGAAAGCGCGGGTCAGGTCTAAGGAAACGAGGATAGTTCTGTGGGCAGGTTTCTTTTGGTTAAAGCCATCTGCAATTGCCGTGGAAATTTAAAAAAAGGCAGGAAGATGTAGAATGTTTGGCCCGAAAACCGTGTTGATGCTGTGAAGGAGCTGGAGCTAGGTGTTTTTTAATGAACGGTAAAATAAGTGACTCTAAAATCTTTATTGTGAAAGACTAAGATTCGTTTGCAGGTTTATTAGGTTAAGTATCGGAATAATGCTTGACAATTTCCAAATAGAGGGAATGTCTGATTTCCTGATACAAGTGTTGAAAATACAAGTTAAAAATAATGTTTATCGCCTCTAGGTTAATGTTTTTCAGTGGTTGAATTGAAAGGAAAATGAACCCCGAACCGCAAACCCCTATTTTGGCAAATCCAAATCATGAACCATTTTTTATTTTAAACTTAACCTGAATCCGAACTAAAAAGAAATTTTTGAACCCGGGTTCGAACCGGGTTTTCACTATTATAATTGGGTATTGCAAAATTCATAAATCTTTGTTAAAAACTATCATATTTTTTTGGTTGTTTTTTTGGAGTAGGTCTGAAAAGCAAAATGCTAAAACGTAAAATCTCAGCAAAAACCGGAAGTAATTAATCATTTTTTTATAAATTTGGGCAGGGATTTTTTTTTTACATTTTTATGGCATTTGCGTTATTTTAATTCCTTTGATGTTTAAATAATTGTTTTTCGTTTTAGGATTTTCCATGTCAAATTTTTTTTTTTCGATTTAATTGATTAATATGGAGTGGTGTCTCTTTGATGTTTTAAGGTATAAATACCGCTTTTCCGGAATTTTGCGTTTTTTGGGCGAGTCAATAACAGACAAAATTTTTTTACTCAGATTTTGATTTTAATTGATATGGTGTCCCTTTGATGTTTTATTGTAAAATTTCGCAACTTTTCCGGGATTTTGCGTTTCTTGGCAGATTCAGTAATCAGACAAAATGTTTTTTAGATTTTGATTTTAATTGATTAATATGGTGTCCTTATGAAGTTTTAAGGTAAAATTTCGCCGCTTTTTTGATATAAGTTTTATATGATTAAATAAATTAGGAAATTAGCTTTTGAATTACAGAAAATTATATTTACTAGGTAATATATAATAAATTCGACAATAACACATGAAATAGAGCGCAATATGTACCTCGTGAATATAGGATTGTTGCTTTGCACTTTATACCTAAATAAAAAGAATTACTAGCAAAATAGCATAAGGCGAGTAAAAATTTTCACGACAATTGGTTTTAGAAGGGAACTGTGACATAAGGTCACGATTTCACACCATACAAAGGACAACCTGCTTGATTATGCAAATGATTACATAAAATAAATAGCATGCCATTTTACTTACTTTAGTCATTGTTTCTTATTCCAATAAAAAATTTCTTTCTCACTGACGCGTTACAATGGCGCAGTCGTAGCGCTGTGCGGACCGTGTTGGGAAATTCTAATTCAGGTGTGCCAAGGTAAAATGTTTTTTCTAAAGAAACTTTAGAAGAAAATAAAGTCTATTTGTTACTAAAAACATGTTTATAAAATCAAGGCCTTAAATTTCGGCCTTACGAAAAAAAGAGAGGGAAAACCTTTATAGTATTTAAAGGCCTTGATTAAGCCTATGGGGCAAAATCTTGTTGATTGTAGCCCAGCCCTAAAAACTTGTAGGGGGGAGTATACCCTTAGAGTCTTGAAAACAATTTTTTCTTTTAGGGATTACCAAATTTGTAAAAAGGGGGATAAATGATCCTTAAGTGCCCTGAAAAAAATATTTTTTTTATGGACTTTTCTTTTAATTAAAAAAGTAACAAACCAAATTTAGAAGGGGGAAAACAAAACCTTAAGTGAGCCTACGCAAAGCATTTTACTTTTAGGACTTTCTTTCCATAAAAAAAATAATAAATCATAGTCGAAAAGGGGGGAAAATAGACCCTTATATTGAAGCCTAATAGGATATATGTGGAGCGTTTGGTGCCACTCGTTAAATATTGAGGCCCTGATCAAGCCTATACAAAAAAATCTTATGATAAGTAAAATGCGTTGTTATTAATAAGTATAATGAGAGAAAAACCTAACTTGGAATAAAAGTAGAAATTAGATAGGGCAAAATCTAAAAGGGACGGTCACCTTGGCACTAACTTGAAAAAAAAAAGGAAGTATTGGCATTAATTTGGAAGAAAAGAGGTATTGGCATTACCTTGGAAATAAAAAGGAACTATCAGCATGTTCTCAATAAATAAAGACTTTATGATCTTATGGTATTTTGTACGAAACTCTATTATGATGACACTGGTGCATGACTATTGTGTATTGATATAATGACAAACTGTTTTGGTGACTCAATTTTGACCATATGTATTATACTATGATTTGCTGTTTAGATAGCTGACGAAAGACTAATATGAATTTGTGGTATTGCGATGACTGATTACATGGAAGATATTTTAGCACCGCTTAAGAAGCAAGAACAAGTTCCCAAACTTCAATTTTGTAGGGGGAATATGTAACATTATAAGGTCACGATTCCATACAAAGGACAACCTGCTTGATTATGCAAATGATTACATAATATATATAGCATGTCATTTTACTTACTTTACTCATTGTTTCTTATTCCAAAAAAAGATTTCTTTCTCGACGATGCGTTACAAGAACAAATATGTAAGTCAAAATTTTTAGTTAAAAATATAATAATATTACTATGAGCTCCAATTTCACGCCCCCCTCCCCCTCCATACGCCGCTGCTTACCCTTAATGATCTTGTTTATTATAGAGCGCTAAATAAATAATTTTTACACTATAAAATAATCAATAAATGTTTTACACAGGTCAACAATTTTTTAAGAGTTATGAGCTGCCATCTTAGCGAATATAAATTCTAACTTATTAGTCAGTTATAAACATTGAAAATTTTAGAAAAAAAGGTCAAAAAAGATTCAAACGAAAAATAAATTAAATGTTTTTGCATTTTGACAATAGTTAAACTATTAAATTCAAACTTCAAATAATAATTTCATTTAAAACCGATAATATATCGTGTAGTTTATAAGTTTGGACGCGACATATTTTGTATTATCTAAATGCCCATGTAAGAGCTTGATATATTAATAAAATTTATTTTTCATAATGTATGATTAAAATTATAAGTTACAAGGGATTTTTATATGCAAAAATTATTAAATTCTTTTTAGGGTATATTTAGATCTGTCATTTGATCAAAAAAGGCAATATTTCGTTATGGACGGATCTAAGGACCCAAAGACGGAAGAAACTAAGAAAAACGAAAAATATGAGATTAGGACATTATGGGAAGGCATTCTTTTATGTTTTCATAAAATTCACGTTTCTGACATTAAAATTTGTTGACCTGTGTTACAATTAGCAAATTTAATTAACTGTGACCCAATCGCATAGCAAAACAAGTGCGATTAGTTGTTTAAAAATTGTTAAAAATTAACCTTGTTTATTTAATTATACTTTTCTACAACATATAAATATGCTTCTAAGAAAAAACAGAATGTATAAATTGTTTATAGGAAAAAAATTGTAGGCCGTATTTTTATGTGTGATTCAACTTTAAAAACATATTGACCACCGACCTTAAAACCATAAATTTTCGGCAAGAGATGAGGCCAACTTTCAGGACGAATACCAAGACTATATAAAATTTGCAAATTAATACCATTTTGTTTTAAATTAACTTATGTCGGCTGTGGGATTTAGGATTCAAGTAAGGGAGCCACCAGCCAAATGCCTATTCATTAGTTTTTTTTAATCTTGGTTTTTAAAAAGTTGGTGCTGGCTTATAAAGTTTAATTAGACAAAACGGTACACGAATTTAATTTAAAAATCCCTAAGATGGCAGGTCTGATATCTGAGGTGCTCATAAATTTTAAAAGTTAGTTGGTCTGTGATATATGCCTGGCAAAAAAATCAAACAAAATTTTAAATTTTAATTAGATTTGAACAAACAACACTATAACGTCAATCTATTGGAGTCAACCTTTTTTACAAAATTTAAATTATCACAGCCATAAGGGTAGGTTCGAAACTTGTAAAAATTAATAATTTATTTGTCTTTAGGTATAATGGTAGCATTAAAAACACCCAAAACAATAATTTTCTTTAATCTGAAAATTTATTTTGAACGCTCTCACCATGAGAATATATTGTAATTGAATAACATATGATTACATAGATCTAAATTTCATATTTACGTCAGGCTTTTTTAATTAAACCGCGTTAATTATTCATATAAATAAATGTTTTAAAGTTTTTTTAAGGAATCTTTTGATTAATGATAAAATTTTATTCAAGTTTAATTTTAATTCTGTTCATGCACATAATTAAGCAAGATACATCATATACGAGAAACAAGATAAAACAAATTATTTTCATTGCTTATACGGGATCAAAAATACCCAAAAAATTGTAGATTTAAAATGTTAAACGGTGACATATCTAAACTGACGATATTGACAATAATTCAGTGAGAATTCGGTTATTACGAGTGTAGCGAATTACAGGTGTGCAGAACCTTGGTGATTTGTAGAACGGGTATGTCATCAAGTTTAGTTCTAGACCTTATGGTAAGAAAGCTTGGTGTTTGAATATCAGAAGGGTGCTTGCAGCTAATCCTATAGGAAAATGCTGTTAATACAACTGCATCCTCTTGGATATGGAAGTTTGTTCCTTCGTTCGTTATCGTTAAGTAATACTATAATATTATTTATTATGAAAAAATTTTGAGCAAAATGAAGTTACCGATTTGGTCAAAACTTATAAATCACTGACTTTTAATCCCTTTTCCAATTTTCGTAAGCTTGCTATAAACATTAAAAAGATAAAAACAAACGGAACTTGATTATTTTATTTATTATTTTTTTATAAAACTAAACTCTAACAATCTATAATTAATATATTTTTCATCTACACTTAAAAAAAATATTTTTAAGTTTGACACATATTGCCTTTAACTACCGAATGTCCAACTAAAAAATCTTAGAATTTAATTAATTAAAAAATCCAATATTTTAAGTTGGCTATTATTTGGCCCTTCCAACCCTATTTGTTTTTTTTTAAATAAGGTGAAGATTTTATTTAAATCAACATATTTGATATTGGTAAGAATGGATTGTTCTTAGATGTGCATAAACTAGAGTTTTTAAATATTAATAACGTTTATAGATGCATTTTTTGCATATGGCAGTATATTAAACACATAATTCATAATTTCCTAAATGCGTTTTGCATTACCGTGTTGAGATTAAAACGTGCAACTAATGTGAAAGTCTATTCTTTTTTTTTTAATACCGATTTATATAACACAGGTCAACAATTTTTTGAGTATTATGAGTTAACTACAGAGATCAAACCTGCCATCTTTAGGTATATCAAATCCGTTTACCGTTTAATCAAACTTAGTTAGTTAGGTATACATTGAAAATTTTGTAAAAAAAGGTTAAAAAAACAAAAAAAGGTTCAAAAACAAAAATAAATTGAAATTTTATTTTTGCATATTCACAATAGTTAAACTGTTAAATTTAAACTTTAAATAATATTTTTATTAAAAACCGATAATATATCGTGTCGTATTTAAGTTTGGACGCGAAATATTTTATATAATATAAATGCCGATGTAAGAGCTTGATGTATTAATAAAATTTATTTCTCATTATTTGTTTACAAGGGATTTTTTATGCAAAAAAGATTTTTAAATTTTTTTAGGGTATATTTAGATCTGTCAATTTGGTCAAAAAAGGCTATTTTTTGTTATAGACGGTCTAAGGAGCCAAAGACGGAAGAAACTAAGAAAAACAAAAAATATATATGAGATTAGGCCATCATGGGGATGCATTCTTTTATGTTTTTATAAAATTCACGTTTCACATTGATATTTGTTGACCTGTGTAATAAGATAATAAGCCCTAAATAATTCTTGATTTATTTACAAACTAACTTTTTGTTAGGCCACGTGCAAAGTGAGTTTTTATTTTCGTGAAATTTTTAAAATTTTGAAAAAAAAAATTTTTGTAATAAAACGCAAATTTTTAAAAAGTTGCCAAATTTAATATATTCACATAAAATGCTTTATCTGAAATAAAAAAATTTTGAAAAAAATAAATTTTTGAAATTTTCAGAATTTTAAAATTTTACAAAAATAAAAATTCACTTTGCACGTGCCCTTACGTAAAATTTTGCAGATAATATAT
>JAUIRJ010000132.1:0-27894 GCA_030555515.1 Acutogordius australiensis | reverse complement strand
TAATTTTTAAATGACTTTCGAAAAAGGTACGTGTAAAAAGAGAAAAAAATTATATTCTTGTTAAGTACCCACTTTGACTGCTACCCTCCTTTTTAAAATACCCCATAACTATACCTACCCCCCTCGAATACCTACCCCCCTCGGCCGATTTTTTGGAACCGCTTGGTTCCTACACCCCCCCCCCCCCCCCCCCCGGAGTAGGAGACACTGCGGTTAGATATATATCGTATGCCTTGTACTAAATAGCTTTCAAAAACATATTTGGCATTTGTAAAAATTAGTAAAAAAGACTGAATGTCTATATTTTATTTATATTAAATTGGGTCTAATATTTAGTCTTAAAATTCATCATTGAAGCTAATTTTGCCCGTTATAATCGTTTGAGGTTGTTTAACCCTAAAGCTGACTGCTTTTATGTAATTATAATATCAAAAAACCATATCACTATGTTTCATAAAATAATTGACTTTTTACGTTTATTTTAAGTTTGTTGATAATCATAAAAAAAGAGAATATGTTGAATCATAATATTCTAAATAAGCCAAATATATTCTATTTTACTTATTTTTGTCAGATTTAACGTTGTTGAGGCTGTTTTATTTAAATACTATTAAATAAAGGAAAAAAATAAATTTTTATAAATTTTTTAACCTTATTATTTTTTCTAAAATCCTCCCAAAATTTTTTTTATACAATAAATTCAACAAATTTTTTGAATTTTGTTGAGGATAAATATTGAGAATTATGTACATATTCTAATATTGTTCAAACTAAAAAGGACTAGTAATTTAACAAATATAAGCATAATTTTAAGTTTTTTTTTACACCTTAAAATTTCAAAAAACTTGGCAAACTTTGGTTTTTAATTTATAAAAGGCTATGGGTACGTTAAAAAATGTTGGGGGAAATTTATGTTATATAGTGATGTTTTATGTATAAAATGCAATTTTAAATTTTCAAAATGGTTTAGTAGTGACCCAGAAAGTCGGCTTTGAAAGGAGTAAAATACTGAAAATTACCAATTTTTTAGATCTGAAGTTCCCTTTTTTTCCAATCAAATAAATAAAACTGTTATAGCCTAACATAATTGCCCCTATGTCTAACTTCTTATATATAATTAAATTTGACACTTTTAAATATTTTAATATAGTGCAGGGAGCAAATATTTGTCTGAAAATAAAAAAAAAATTATTTTTTTGAATTTTTTAAAAAAAGTCATGTCGGTCCCAGACTTTTGAGTTCAAATATTTATAAAGAATATTAAGGAGTTTATTTAAGCAATTTTTCAAGAAATTTAAAAAAAATGCTTTTTTAGTTATTTTAAACTGAATATTCTTCATAAAATTGTAAAAATTTAAAATAAATTTTTTAAAATAATAAACACATGCAAGATAGCCCCTATTGTCCTCTTCAGAATAAATAAAATTTAGTCTCTAGCTATAATACTTTTTGACTTACAACCTCCCAAAGTTGCATCAAAAGTGAAAATTCACCTTAATTTCTTTTGCCCCTATCTCCGTCAAAAATCACTTCCGGTCAAAAAAAAATTCCAGGTTATGAGATACCCTTAGATACTACCTCCATGCAAAATTTCAGCCAAATCAAAAGTGGTACCCCTCCTGGACTTGTTGGATTGAGGTGGAATTGACCATATACATTATTTTACCTTATTTATAGACAATAGCCTGACAAAATACCAGCCCTAGAACTAAACTCGCTCTTAATCTATAGACATTACAAATTCATCCCTCTTAAAATTATCTACGGCAATTGATCAAGGCTTCAATCAAAAAAATCCTACCATCGTACAGTGTTAGTGTCTCTCGACCTAACTCGCGCCTTTGATTCGGTTAACCACCGTATATTAACCGAAAAAATTTACTACTAATCTCTGCCCACTCGTCAAACGCTGGCTATCCAACTACCTACATGGCCGCCAAGCCTATAACTTTCCGTGACGTAAAATCTAAAACACGCATCGTTAGAGAAAGAGTTCCTCAGGGCTCGGTTCTCTCTCCCCACCCTATTCAATGCCTACCTAAACGACCTTCCTACCCCACCCCCCAATATATATCATCTCATACGCTGACGACATAACCTACACTTCTGGCTCTAATGTTGATCTTTTATCGACCTCACTAAACAAACTACCTTACCTCATTATCCGAATTTTTCGCCAACCGCAACTTAGTCGTTTCCCCAAATCTTCAGTCACTCTTTTCACTCCCCTCACACCCCAGATCAAAGATCATCCACCTGTGTTTTATATGGGCTCATTACTCTCCCTTGTTCGCAACCCTAAAATCCTGGGTCTCACGTTTGACCCTATGCTTAACTTAAATCAGCATATAAAAAACACTTCAGCTAAAGTTAATAGACGAAACAACTTCCTAAAAGCTTTGGCGGGCACTTCCTGGGGCCAAAACAAAGAAACAGTATCCATTAGCTACACGATATCTCGCTCTATAATCAACTATGCCGCCCCTGTTTCGTTTCCAACAGCTTCTCAGTCCAACCTCGACAAACTTTAATCGGCACAAAACGGCACCCAGCGCACCATCACGGGCTGCCTTAATCACCCCAGCAGATCACCTTCACTAAGACAGAATCTTCCAATCAAACCTCACTCGCAACTACTATGCGATCAGTTTTTGGCGTCCTGTGTTTCTTCCGATCACCCATGTCATGAACTCTTTCATCTTGATGCCCCTGCTCAATCGATGAAAAATACTTTGCCCTCAATCAGCTTTCCACGCATCAGTCATATACTTGACTTCAACCTAACAACAAAACAGTTGCTTAAACAATTTCATACCGAGGTCGTATGCAATACAATTAAATCTTATAAACCTCCTCCCATTCTTTTAAATGGTTGGCCTCCTCCCATGTCACAATCCGAAAAAACTCTCCCCAGGCGAGAAAGATCCCTATTATCTCAGCTAAGATCAGGCTTCTGTTATCTACTAGCAGACTTCCGTAGTCGCGTCTATTCAACAGATGACAAGTGCATCGACTGCAAAGAAGCGACTGACAATCTTCTACATTGGCTATCGTGCCCCTCATGTGGGACCTCCATCAATCCCCTGGATCTATGGACAAACCCCATCTTAGCCGCCTCCAAACTCGCTCACACCTCAGAGCCTCCCTCATCCCTTTTCAAGCGCATAGGTTTAAAACAACAACAACAGACATTACAAATATTTTAGAATAATTTATTTAAGACACCTAACCCAAAGAATACCTATTATTTAATTGTTTTTGAAGCTAAATTCCAATACATAATTTTTCGATTTTCCTAAAATAAAATTATTTCAAGTAAGGTATAATTAAAAATTCGATATCAAAATAAAAGTATAACGACGATAGCTTTGGCATATACATACCTCAGCGACACCATCTAATTTCTGCAGAAGTTCTCCATTCCAGACGAAAGATGCCAGATAAAGAGTCGCTGCCGCAATTGATATAAGACTTTGGCCATGTACAAAATCTAAACCGCCTCCCTCGCTATACACGTTGTTACGCGCTGAACTTTGATAAATAATCCACAATTTGAGAAAAAACGACACATAAAATCGTAGAAGTCATGAAATCAATACTGGCTTCAAGTTGTTTAAGGATAATTTACAAAGTACAGCCAATTCTTTATCTTGGATAACTGAGTTGTTGCAAGGGTTTCTTTATATGTACGTTAAGTGCAATCTTTCTGACAGGCAATGTATAAAAAAAACAGGAGAAAAATATAAAAAAAAATTATAAACTTTTTTCCAACATTTCCTACAGAAAACTCTCTAAAAGTTCCAGTATAATGATAAAGACGTATATGCAAAAAAGTGCTTTTCTTTATATATTCTCAGTACAGTAAAACATTTATAAAAGATATAGTTTTATCAAAACCTAAGTCTCGGAAATGTACGTGGGCTTCGCGTTGTTCTAAGTATTTTAATAAAAACAAAATATCATTTACTGGAGATCCGAAAATTATCTCAAAATCATTTAGTCTAAACCTTAGCAAAGCTAACCTTAACAAAAGTAAGTATTTATTTAAATCTTACAGCAACCTTTTTTTTTTCTTTAAAAAAATTAAAAAGTATTGATTGCATTGAGTTTTCTTTCGGCTGCAAACTTCTGCTTCATTTGAGGACAGGTAATTGGTGGAATTTTAAAAAAGCAAGACTATTAAGATTGGTTACAAGTGACTTCGACTGTCCTTGTTGTAAATCAGTAGTTGATGACCCACTTGCTCATTTCTTTCTCCACTGCTCTGCTTTGCATGAATTTAAACGCTTATACTTGCATGAATTAATATCTTCAAATAAATGTGATAATATGTTATAAATTGATATAGGGCTTTCTGATCAGTCTCAAATTTTAAATATAATTAAATATTGTCATTATGCTGGCCGAAGATTCTTTAGCTCTTGGTTTAGGTTAAGTGATTGCCTAGTACCCGACAGGGCTAAAAGAGGCTATGCCCTGAGGGGTATGCCGTCTCTTTCAAGAGATGTAGGGCAAGGGGGGCATTGTTTTAGCAGGTGAATGACTCTGGCCTTCGACTTTTGCCAGAGTTGTAAAGCCTGCATGCTATAATATTCCGGAGAGTGCGGCGTCATGTCGATGGATATTATGGTATTGGCGGAGAGATGCGCTTAATCCTATTGACCCTAGGGGTTATGAACGTCGCCGCATAGCAATTTCAATGCTCCTCACCCAAAAAAAAACTTTCCCTCCTTTTGATCTTTGCACACCGCAAGAAACATAACTGCCATTAAAAAAAATTAAATTTTAGTCTATAATAATTTTCGGGTCGTTTTTTTTGAATTCGGGCCGGACCTTAAATTGAGAAACCAAATTCCTGGCATGGCCTAACCGAATTAAAAGGAAGATTTAGTTAATATTTTAAATTAAAATACCTGAGTGGTTGTCGGCAATAATTTAATGGTGCTATAAAATGTTTAAAAAAATGTAAAAAGAAAACTAACATTGTTTACGTTTTGATATAAAAAAAAATTTTAAACGTTTAAGAGGCATTCAATGAACATTATAGTATTAAGCAAGAATAGTTTTTTAAGGAGGCTGCACACAGAAAAAGGGGGCACAGTATCGAGCAAGAATAGTTTTAAAAAGAAAATAAAAAAGGGGGCACAGTATCGAGCAAGAATAGTTTTTAAAAGAAAACTAACACTGTTTACGTTTTGATATAAAAAAAATAATTTTGTTTTTAAATTTTTAAGCGCCATCTAGGGTTTACATCGCTATAACTGACAAAAAGTTATACAATACTTCTATTACAAATGTTTAGCTTAAAAAGTGTTTAAAGAAACGATATAATGCATAATTGCGGCAAGTGGCGCTGTATTTATATTGAACCGAACATCGACTATATGGTGTTATTATCTGTATACAGCTGGGAGAAAAACGACTTAAGTTAATTGGTATTTAATAGTTATTGTAAATAAAAGATAGACCTTCTTAGATAGACTCCTTCCTATATAGGTAAGCAGAAATGCTTTATGTATAAGGTTTTTATGTGACATTAATAAAAATAAGTGGCCCTATAAGTACTTAGGTACTCAAAACAAAATTGAAAATGTTCCCCCATACCAATAAATCTTAAATGGGCTATTGTAGGCTTAAAAATAAAGTGTTCGAAAAACTGTGGCTAGAAAAATAAGTATTAAAGAGAAAAAAATCGAACGCATTTGATTAATATTAAGAGGGCTAGTGTAAAAAATTAAAAAAATTTGTTTCGTATTAGCCGCAGCTAAAGAAAAACACATAGTCTAAAGAATATGTAAACTAACAACAAAAGAAAAAGCCATTAAGGGCCGAAAATTAAAATCCAAACTGGGCCGAACCACAACGGCCAAGCTAATATAACACAGCCCGGTTTAAAATACATAAAAATACCAAATTATAAATTTGTCGCCCTATTTAAGGTCGTGAAAGGACTTGGGTTTCAATTAGATATTAAAGTCGAGACTCGAAGCCCAAAAAAAGGACCGCAGGCTAGAATTCGAAAAAATTTAAGGCTTGGCCGGTTTTATTTAAACGAAAACTAATTATGATAAATTATCCACAAAAAGCATTAACTTTCAACTCTGTTTTTTTTTGATAATTAACAATTTTAACAATAAAAGTTTGGGGAAAAGCCATTAAGGTCCGAAATTAAAATCCAAACTGGGCCGACCCACAACGGCCAAGCTAATATAACACAGCCAGGTTTAAAATACATAAAAATACTAAATTAAAAATTTGTCGCCCTATTTAAGGTCGGGAAAGGACTTGGGTTACAATTAGATATTAAAGTCGAAACTCGAAGCCCAAAAAAAGGACCGCAGGCCTGAATATGAAAAAAATTTAAGGCCGGGCCGGTTTTATATAAACGAAAACTAATTATGATAAATTATCCACAAAAAGCATTAACTTCCAATTCTGTTTTTAATTGATAATTAACAATTTTAACAATAAAACTTGGGGAAAAGCCATTTAGAGCCGAAAATTAGAATCCAAACTGGGATGAGCCACAATGGCCGCTAATATAACACAGCCCGGTTTAAAATACATAAAAATACGAAATTATAAATTTGTCGCCCTATTTAAGGTCGTGTGGGTTTCAATTAGATATTAAAGTCGAGACTCGAAGCCCAAAAAAAGGACCGCAGGCCTAAATTTGAAAAAAATTTAAGGCCGGGCCGGTTTAATTTTAACGAAAACTAAATATGATAAATTATCCACAAAAAGCATTAACTTTCAAATCTATTTTAATTAACAATTTTAACAATAAAAGTTGGGGAAAAAGCCATTAAGGGCCACAAATTAATATCCAAACTGGGCCACACCACAACGGCCAACTAACATAACACAGCCCGGTTTAAAATACATAAAAATACCAAATTATATATTTGTCGCTCTATTTGAGGTCGTGAAAGGACTTGGATTTCAATTAGATATTAAAGTCGAGACTCGAAGCCTAAAAAAGGACCGCAGGCCTGAATATGAAAGAAATTTAAGACCGGGCCGGCTTTATTTAAACGAAAACTAAATATGATAAATCATCAACAGAGAAAATCTAAGAAAAAACCTAAAAACTTATTAGAATTAAAGTTCAAACCGGGCCGTAATATACCCACCCTATATAGCTTAGGCCCTGACCGCCCGTTACACTTTTTTTATTTGAGACCGGGTTCGACCCAAATTTACAATGCCGGAAAATTTAGAAGCTATAAATTTTTTGATTTGAAGTTACCAGAATTAACTTTCAACTGTGTTTTTAATTGATAATTAACAATAAATTTTTAGTCTATAATAATTTTCGGGTCGTTTTAAATTCGAGCCGGACCTTAAATTAAAACCATTCCGGGCATGGCCTAACCGAACCAAAAGGGAGATGCAGTTGAAATTTTAAATTAAAATACCTGCGTAGTTATCGGCTTGTATCTCTCTCACCAAAAAAACACTTTTAGACCAATTAGCTTTAAAACCATGCTCTTTCATTCTACTTAACACTAAGCCTAAAATTCTAAAATGCTCCTTCATTGTCTGGGTAGCTATCAATACATCATCCAGATAGAAAAATGTATTTGATAAATGCCCACACTAGCCATGGTCTTTTAGAAATTTTGAACAGAAATGCTTAAACCGAACGGTAACCTAGTAAAGCGTTATAAACCCCTCGAAATTTTTAAAACTAACAGTTTACGACTCCTCTGTTATTCTAAGCTGCCAATACGCGTTGGAGAGATCTATTTTAGAAAAAATCACAAGACCATGAAGTTTTGCCAACAAATCCTCAATTTCTGGAAGTGGAAACTCAATCTGTACTAACTAAGGATTCAAGGTAATACGAAAATCAGCACAAAACCGTACCTTGTTTGGACCTTTCTCCACTGGAACTAAAGGAGTCGCCACCTCACCGGCTAATACAGGTATAGCTATCCCTAATTTTTCCCACTCTTTCAATGCTTTATCTACTAACGGTCCCAAATCATATCTAACTTGCCGCTTTACAAAATTTTGGCTTATAATTGTCCTTCAATTTTAAATCAATTTCGTAATCTTTTAAGCACCCTAGTGTACCATCAAAAATTTCCTTATACTCTTCTAACAATGTATTTAATTTAACTTGATCCCTACTTTCTATCAAAACATCTAGATTTTTACCATTTTCAATATTAGTAACTTCTTCTTTACGCCTAAAAACCTCCCAAAAATTATTTTCTGGAACCAAAATATTAATCCAATCCCAACCCAAAACATTTATGGGGCTCCTACTATCTATCCAAATTTTAAAATATCTATTTTCATTCGGAAAATTAATTTCAATGAATTCTGTAAAAATTATCTTTTCTCCGTTGAATTGTACAGCAACAAACCGTCCCTAAACCTTTATTTTTCCACATTCTTTTAAAAGTGTTTAAATTCATTGCCGTTATCGCGGCTCCCGTATCAAATAAAAATTCAGTTTTTCGCCCTTCAATATTTACTGTAACATATGGACATACACGTTGACCGGTTAAATTTATATATATATGGTCAATTTCACCTCAAATCAACTTTTTCCCTTGAAGTCTCAGTTAAAATTGGTACACTGGTAGGGTCCTTGGGTGCTGATAAACCTAAACTTTTTTTGACCGGAAGTGATTTTTTACCGAGATATGAGCAAAAATATTTTTCATTTTTTTGCAAAAAAAATTTGAGGCAAATTTGCGCGCATGTATCATCAAAAGTATAGTAGCTAGAGTCATGCAAAAAATATTTAAAAAATTTTTTTTTTAAGTTACCAAAAAATTAAAGTCAAGTTTAGACACAAATAGCTCAAAAAACGTATCTTTGGATTTTCTGAAAAATTTATATAATATGGCCCTTAATAATGTTAATAAATATATGATTAAAAGTTTGTGACCGGCATGACTTTTTACAAAATTTAAAAAAAATCAAAATTTTTCCCTAATTTTGGGACATATTTATGCCCTTTGCACTATATTAGAATATGCCAATGTGCCAAATTTGACAGTATTCAAAAAGCAGGACATATGGGCAATTATGTTAGACCATAATAGTTTGATTTAATTGATTACTACTATTATTAAATTTACAATGAAAAAGTGAACCTTATAACCGAAAAAAGTGAAAATTTTGCCTGTTTTTAAAATCGACTTTCTGGTTAACCAGCCAACCTTTTTTAAATATTTAACATACATTTTATAGATAAAATATCGCTTAATAATATATAATATCCCCAGCTTTTTTCATTCGATTTTGAGGCTTATTTGCCAAAAAACAGCAAATTTTCAGGTGTCAAAAAACTAACGCAAATTGTATTCGTCTGTGCAAGCTTATTTTTTATATTAATTTTGCATAATTAACTATCAATATCTAGAACCTATATAATCAGTCATAATTTGCCTGTTTAAGTGTTAAAAAAATAGTATATGTTATGTATAGAAAATCTTAGAAGAACGAGATAGGTAAATTACAAAAAAAGGAGATTATGAAATCATTCCATTATTTTAATTAATTTTGTAATTTGTTATATTTATCAAAACATATTCTTGTGTTAAAATTCGTTAGGAACGCATTTAGTTATAATAAACTTTAGGTCAATGCCCAAATTCATATGCCTATAGAATCAAGTAACTTTGATATTTCCTCTTTCTTTAATAGGTCTAGTGCGTCTATATTATAAAACTAAGATGTAATTGCAGGCCCGATTCTAGCTTTTCCATTTTAGGGGGGCAAAAAAAACTCGTGAGGGGGCAGAAAAAAATTTTTTGCCGCCTTCGGCGGCAAAATTGGCCGTGACCTTCGGTCACGGCAAAAAATATACATGTACAACAATAGAATCCATGTTCAAAATTTCTTAACAAATTAATAGTAATTTATTATATTCATAAAATAAAAAAAATGATTCGTTTATAATTTGGATATGTGAGTTAAATTCAATTGTTTTCACTAATATCAATTGCTTAAAAAGATATGAGAGGAAATTAATTTTAAGTATTATCATCTGGTATCAATGCGCATGTAAATTAAAAATATGATATATATGAATGACAAAAATGAATTACATAAAACTTTAGATTTTAGAAAATGAATAGTAAAATAAGATTGATTATCATGAAACAAATTGTATAAGTATGCTGATTTGGAAGAATATATATGAAAAAACACTAGTTATATATAACTAGTAATTAATATTAGGGTAAAAAATTAAATAAAACATAACATAAACGTTAAATGCGCATAAAAAAAATTGCAAACATGTCTTAAAATAGTAAATAATTAGCTGATTATGAGCAGTGTTTTTTATTAATCTAACAATTTTATGCTAAAGGTTTTTTTGATTAAATTATAAAATTTATCAAAAATTCAACGCCCCAGTATATGATTTTTCGAGTCCTAGAAGAATCAAATCACCTTTACGCAGGTCACTACTTAACAGCTAGAAGTTATCATCCTTCTTATAGAAGAAAATTTGGCCTAACAACTCGACGTTGAAAATCCATCTAACAAACTTATAGGAAAATTGTTAAATAGATTAGAAAACACATCTTTGTAATCATATAAAAATTTAACAAAATCATTAGTTACACATTCTTTTACTGATTAAAAAATTTTTGGCTACGTCAATTTCTTTAGACAATGAATTTTTATCAATATAACTTATTTTTAAAAGAGGCTCTAATTTATTTATATCTAAAATAAAGGTTTCAAATATATAGGAATCTAAAGATTTTATATAACTATTATCGGTAAATAATCTATTATCAAAAGTGCCATATATAAATCAATAATATTAAAATAAATATTTTTTACTTCATCATTAATATTTTTAATAATTTTAAATGAGTAGAAAATAAATAAAAATCAGAAAAATCTAGGTTTTTAAAAAGTATTAATATCAAAACAATTTTTAAATAAATCTTCAGATGTATTTTTATTTCTTAATTGTTTAATTTCTAACAAACAATGGTGTATTAAATCAGAAGTTTTAGAAACATAAACGTTCTGCATTGAAATTGATCTATAATTATTTTTAATAAATAAAATAATTTTTCAATTAAATACAAAAAAATAAATAGATGATTATAAATATGGTCATAAACCCCGATTTGGCCCTATGACCTGAAGATATAAAAGTTTTTTTATTTTTAATTTTTAAAAGAATATTAAATATTTTTGTGTAATTTTTTAAAAAAAATGACACCACCAATGGGGCAACAGCCTGGGTTTGGTTACGCATTCCCTAACTTCCTTGATTACATCATGTTGAAAAATTTATGAAGGGAAGAAAAAATCAAAAAATTTTTTTCCTTCACTTAAAATTTCAAGAAAATTTTTTACAACAAGTTGCAATCGGTGGTTCAAGCAGTGAATATATGGGACATGGTGTCCAGCTATTTTGCTTAGAAATACTTGAACACCACTTTTACCCCCGGGCATTACGTTCGCCCCATCGTAGCATTGTGCGATCAGGTTCTTTGGTTCTAGATTATATTCTAACAAAAGTTGATGGCAAGTGAGAAAATTTCTTAGCCATCATATTTATGAATTACTTTTACAAATATAAAGCTTTTTGTAAAATTAAATTTTTCTATATAATTCTGTGTTAGTTTGATCTCTCTTGTGGATGAGAAGTATTAATGAATAAAAAAACTTTTAAAAAAAGTAAATATTTTTAAGATAATATTTTTTAGATATTTTTGACGGAGCAAATCTAATTATATTATGTGGAAGAAATAAAATTACTATGTATTTTTGGGGGGGCATATTCAATTTTTTTGGGGGGGGGGGGGGGGGGGGGCAAACATAAAATTACTATGTATTTTTTTTTTGGGGGGGGGGGGGGGCAAAATTCAATTATTTTTGGGGGGGGGGGCAACAAAAAACTTTGGGGGGGGGGCCCCCCCCCCCCCCCCCCCCCCAAAAGGGGTCTAGAATCGTGCCTGTGTAATTGGAACTAAATTGTTGGTTTTTAAACTTTATTAAGGTCGGTTAGATATAAATTGTATGCCTTGTTCTAAATAGCCGTTCAAAAACATATTTGGCATTTGTAAAAATTAGTAAAAAAGACTGAATATCTATATTTTATTTACATTAAATTGGGTCTAATATTTAGTCTTAAAATTCATCATCGAAGCTAATTCTGCGCGGTATAATCATTTGAAGTTGTTTAACCCTAAAACTGACTTTTTTTATGTATTTATAATATCAAAAACATATCATTATGTTTCATAAAATATTTGACTTTTCACGTTTATTTTAAGTTTGTTGATAATCATAAAAAAAGAACATCTGTTGAATCATAATCTAAATAGGCCAAATATATTCTATTTTACTTTTTTATTTATCAGATTTAGCGTTGTTGAGGCTGTTTTATTTAAAAACTATTGAATAAAGGAAAAAAATGAATTTTTACAAAATTTTTTAACCTTATTATTTTTTCTAAAATTCTCCCAAAATTTTTTTTATACAATAAATTTAACAAATTTTGAATTTTGCCGAGGATAAATATTGAATATTATGTACAATTTCTAATATTGTTCATCAAACTAAAAAGGACTAGTAAAAGTTAACAAATTTAAGCATACAAATTTTAAGTTTTTATTTTTTACACCTTAAATTTTTAAAAAAACTTGGCAAACTTTTGTTTTTATTTCATAAAATGCTATGGGTATGTTAAAAAATGTTGGGGGAAATTTATGTTATATAACGATGTTTTATGTATAAAATGCATTTTTAATTTTTGGTTTGGTAGTGTACCAGAAAGTCGGCTTTGAAGAGGAGTAAAATACTGAAAATTACCAATATTTTTGATCTGAAGTTCCCTTTTTCACCAAAATTGACAATAGTATGAATCAAATAAATAAAACTGTTATAGCCTAACATAATTGCCCCTATGTCTAACTTCTTATATATTATTAAATTTGGCACTTTTAAATATTTTAATATAGTGCAGGGAGAAAATTTTTGTCTGGAAATCAAAAAAAAAATTATTTTTTTGAGTTTTAAAAAAAAGTCATGTCGGTCCCATACTTTTGAGTTCGAATATTTATAAAGAATATTAAGGAGTATATTTTAGCAATTTTTCAAGAAATTTAAAAAATGCTTTTTTAGTTATACTAAACTAAATATTTTTTATAAAATTGTAAAATTTTAAAATAAATTTTTTAAAATAATAAACACATGCAAGGTGGCATTGTCTTCTTCAAAAAAAATTAAGTCTTTAGCTAAAATACTTTTTGACTTATAACCTCCAAAAGTTGCATCAAATGTAAAAATTTACCTTGCGATTTTTTTTCTTTTGCCCCTATATCCGTCAAAAAACACTTCCGCTCAAAAAAAAATTTCCAGATTATGAGATACCCTTAGATATTACCCTTGTGCAAAATTTCAGCCAAATCAAAAGGTGTACCCTCCCGGACTCGTTGGATTGAGGTGGAATTGACCATATTTATTACCATCAAAAGTTTTTAAATTTTTGAAATTATCATTTACCTTATTAATTTTTATGTTCGTATTAGTCTCTTTTATTGACGGAGTACAGGATTGGCTTGTTCCATTAAATAAATCAAATTTACCATTATGCATAATCAAATTATCATGAAATATATTCCATATCATAAAAAGAATAATTCAAATTATTAAAAATCATATTATTTTTGTAAGGTTTATCAAAATTTTCTGTGTTTTTTTTATTATTTTCACTTTTTATAACATTTAAATGAATAATAGAACTTACGCCCTTGAGAAAAATGGTCGGGCCTCCCTCTCTTATTAAAAAATTTCCATTTTGACCTGTCCTCTTTACAAATGGACCGTCAACCTCTCGTACGAATGGTCAGAAAAATTAGGCGGCTGATTTTTACTAGCAAAAGAAAATCTATTTGATATTTGTCCCTCATTTTGATTAACGCGAGGAAATCCTTTATTAATTAAATTAGCACTGGCCCTATTATTACACAGGTCAACAATTTTTTGAGAGTTATGAGTTAACTACAAAGATCAAACCTGCCATCTTAGGGAATATCAAATCAGTTTACCGTTTTTCCTAATCAAACTTAGTTAATCAGTTTTAAAGATTAAAATTTTAGAAAAAAAGGTCAAAAAACAAAAAAAGATTCAAAAACAAAAATAAATTGAATTTTTTTTTGCATATTCACAATATTTAAACTGTTAAATTCAAACTTCAAATAATGTTTTCTTTAAAAACCGATAATATATCGTGTCGTATTTAAGTTTGGACGCGAAATATTTTGTATTATCTAAAAGACAATGTAGAAGCTTGATATATAAATAAAACTTATTTTTCATTATTTGTGAATAAAAATATAAGTTACAAGAGATTTATATATGCAAAAAAGATTTTTAAATTTTTTTTTAGGGTATATTTAAATCTGTCAATTTGGTCAAAAGGGCATTTTTCGATTTAGACGGATTTAAGGAGCCAAAGACGGAAGAAACTAAAAAAAATAAAAAATATAAATAAGATTAGGCCATCACGGGGATGCATTCTTTTATGTATTCATAAAATTTACCTTTCTGACATTGATATTTGTTGACCTGTGTTATAATAAGTACTATTATTATTATTATTATTATTATTATTATTATTATTAAAATTTTGCCTGTTCCCTAAATTAGCATTAGAAGAAGTCACATAATTATTAACATTATTATTACGGCAAAATTTTGTCGTTCCCTAAAATTAACTTGTTGCTTAAACCTATTGTCTACATTATCAAAATTAGGTCTCCAATTCTTATAATTAAAATTATTAAAACGGTTATTATGCCTATTTTAAAAATTATTTAAGTTCGATCTTTCATTCCTATAATTAACATTATTGAAACGGTCGTACCGCCTATTATTTAAATTATCAAAATTTGATCTATCATTATAATTACAATTGTTGACATGGTCATTTAATCTATTATTTAAATTGTCTTCATCAAACCAGATCCACTGACCTTTTTTTCCCCATGCCTAGCGTATATCCCAGCCCAAAAATTATTAAAATAACCATTATAATGATTCCAATAAATATTGCATTATCCTGATTCGAATATCGCACTAGAAGAAGATTAACGACGTAGGCGATTAAAAATATGTATAATTTGAAAAAAATTGTATTTTCCAGCACAGATCATGTGTCGACTGCGCCAATTTATCGTGCACGAGTTTATTTTAAGAGATCAAAAAATTTATCATATAACAGTATCATTTTAAAATGAATACATCCAAATAGAAAGATAAAATCATATGTTAATATTACTAATATAATGAATGAATGAACATGTGTATGTGAATGAATTAACGGTAGAAGAAATTAATAATTACAACAATTACAAAATAAATTTTTTCAAAATTTTGAAAATTTTGCGAAAATAAAAACTCACTTAGCACGTGCCCTTAATTATATTCAAGAATATAATTTGTATTTTTTTTTATATAAAAATAGCTAATAATTATTTCAGGGCACGTGCAAAGTGAGTTTTTATTTTCGTAAGATTTTGAAAATTCTATAAATTATAAAAATTCATTTTTTTTTTAAATTTTTTTCAAAAATTTTTATTTCAGAAAAAGCATTTTATGTGCATACATTAAGTTTGGCAACTTTATAAAAATTTGCGTTTTATTACAAAATATTATTTTTCTAAATTTTGAAAATTTTACGAAAATAAAAACTCACTTTGCACGTGCCCTCAACAAAACTTTAATAATTTTGCCGTTTAAATTTTAAACATTGAACCAATATTTTATTTTACATAAATTATGATTTTTTTAAAAATTTGCTTTGTGATGAGAGAGTTGAGGATATTTTAAATAAAGTGGCATGAGTATGCAGTAAATTATTTTTGATTATTATTAAATATTTATATTTTATATAATTTTAATGCGAGGCATCTTTTCCACTAAACGTTGTTCTCCCTACTACTGTTCTAACTATTTTTTACCTTATATAGAAAATATTTTAATATTGAGGACAAAAATATAAAATTATTTTTATATTTAACAAAATTAGTTCTCCAAATTTTAAATTATAATAGTATATGATTTTTAATTTAAAGGTTTTTTAAAGAAAATTGCAAAAATGGAAATCAAAAAAATGGTAAAAAATGGCGTAAATTTTATAAGAGAGTGCCGAGTACCATTTAATATATTAAAAAACTTAAAAAATGGAAATTAATTTACTTTGATTTACAAAAACTATTTCTTTAATATTTAGCTACATTGATATTATTTTGAGAAAAAATATTAAAGTATAATAAGCAAATTCCAAAATTTGATCACTTAATTTTTAGACATACATTAATTGAAATATTAATTTACTGAACGGCTTATATTTAGAAATAACAGCTGTTATTTCACATATGTTGCAGCGTGCATGTCCGACTATTAAAATTCAATTTTATGCTTGCAATTTTAGGTCTATATATTATTATTATAACGCAATGTTGGGCTGAAATTGACAACGAAGAAGTAAGGTATTTTCCAAATTGGGATTCCATTGATTCTCGACCGTTGCCAGATTGGTACGATGATGGCAAGGTATTACCATAATAGTTTACCTAAATTTTATTGTTAATCTAAGAAATTTCACTCATCAATCTTAAATTTTGTTAATAACGGTAAACAATTAACAACTGTTTGCCGCCTACACGTGCATTGAAGTCCGTTAGGCTTAAATAATGTTTACAGTTTTGATAAAATTTGAGGGGATGGGCACTATTATATGGCTTTTGTTAACTACTATAAATTTAAGTAAAAATTGAGTACATTAGGTTGGATTGACTATGGTAAATGTGTTTTATTATTAAAAAGGTTTACAAAATATGAGTGAAGTGTAGAAAACTGCTCTAGAATAATGTGTTCTATAGATTTTATTCTAATTCTTTCTTTGGCTTACAAGTTATAAAGTTAATGAAATTACTAAATATAAATTGTATTTTATTAACCTTAAGATTTTTAAAATATTAATTTAAACATTGTTTATATTAATACCTTTTTATAGAAATAATAAAAAGTCAAAATTATAAATATATAAAGCTCCAACATCCCCATTTATTTAAAAACCATATAATCCAAATTTCTAAATGCTAAAATTTTTTAATTGGGTTAAATAAAAATAATTAAACAAGGAATTAAAATTGATTTACCTTTTTAAGAATTCTAAATTTAAATTTGGGTTTTTAAAAATTATAACAGTGTTTTTTTTCTAATATTTTTATCCTGATGCAATTATGTTTAGGGATTTTATTAAATTTCTAGTTACCTGTTAAACATAGTTATAAATAAATTTATGACTCATTTTACAACTCATTATTTAATATTATGATTAAAAATCTTTTAAAATAATGGATGAACTTTGAATGGATGAACTATGAAACAAAACACTTTAGTTATTTCATATATGTAATTTTAACATTTAAGAGTTTTTGATTATTTGTGCATTTAATGTTTAGAGCAGGCCTTTAAAAAATTTATTAGAAAAATTACATTTTATGAATGAATGATTTGATCAAATTAGTATGTTTAATGTCTTAAAATTTTCTAAAACTAAATTATGCCAAAATTTTTAAATTTTAAATTAAAATTGTTATTGAATGTTATGTTAAGTTTTTTGCACATTAAAGCGAGTTTTTGGTTTGTTATGATAATATTAAATTACTTGCTTAGGTTGGGATATTTTTGCATTGGGGTGTTTATTCCGTTCCTGGGATGCATAGTGAATGGTTTTGGTGGTACTGGAATGGATATAACGAGGAAAATGAAGTTAAAGCTTTTATGAGGAACAATTACTCACCAAGATTTAAATACGCTGATTTTGCAACTGATTTTAAAGCCACATTTTTTGACCCCTACCACTGGGCTGATGTTTTTAACAAGTCTGGCGCAAAGTAATTATGTTTATTCGATTTTCCTGTAACTCTATTTGATTTTTTTAGAGAGCTTTAAAAATAACTATTATCTAAGGGAGAAAATTTGTGTACCATTTTTTCTGGTCAAAGTAAGCCAGCTATTTATTTTAAATTTAAGAAAAGATAAAAAAAACTAAATGATAAAAGATCTAATAATTAAAAAAAAATTACATATTTAAAAATTTTAGATATATAAAATAATTTTTTTATTTTAACTTGGTTGTATATTTTGGGGTGCAAACCTAAATGTGGATGCTTTTAATTTCCTTACATTGCAATGCTATATTACTTCAAAAATAGTTGAAGTTACAGCTTATTTTAATAAATTTTCCTTAAGAATTCTTGAGGTCGCAAAATAGTCTGTTTTTCTACTTTTTTGATTTCCCATGGCTTAATAGAATTTGAAAAACAAAAAAAATATATGGATAAAACCCATAATATATATTATATTATATTTTTGCAGGTTTAGTTTGCCAACCTGATTTTTGTACTACATATATATTTTTTTATAATTTAATTAGTTATGTGGTCTTAACAAGTAAGCATCATGAGGGTTTCACAATGTACCCTTCCAATTATTCATGGAATTGGAACGCGCTGGATATTGGACCAAACAAGGATATTGTAGGTTTGTATTTTATAAATTTAAATTTTTTTAGGACTGCTATCAAAGGCAATCAGAGAAAAAACAAGCATCAAGTTTGGCCTATATTACTCCCTCTATGAATGGTTTAATCCATTATATATTCAAGATGCCTCACAAAATTTCACCACCAAAAATTATATCAAGGTAATGGTTTTTCAAAATTTTTCTGATTTATAACACTGTGCAACAAAAAAAACATGGGCAGAGCTGATGAGGGGTGTTTTGGCAGGGCGGAGGCATCAATAACTATAGTTTAAACTCTTTAATATTTTCCTACACATTACAAATTCAAAAATTTTTGCATTTTAAATATGGTCATTTTGTAATTGTAGAAGCACACCTTTCAAATTATGTTGGAGGTTAATGTATAGAATTAACACTTCGATAACTATAATAACAAAAAATTTATTAAATGGTTATTTTGCGATTTGGAAAAAACTAATGTATTTTGCAATTTGATATTCAAATGCGAAATTCAAAATAAATTTATAGGAGCAAAATTAGCATTTATGTGGCGCGTTTAGTGTTTGTTCGTTTCTTAAATTTTATAGATAATGGTCCGATGTTAACAATTTTTTTAGCATTAACAATTTTCAAACATTTAGAAATGATAATCAGCTATGTTTAAATGGATATAAATTTAATATGATAAAATATACTTAAAGCAAGTTTTCGAGTGTAAATAAATATCGTTAAAAACATTCGATTAAAACCTCAAATTATAAATTTTTATAATTTTTAAATTTTTTTTTTAAAAACGAATGAGCTTTGAACGCGCCTTAATGAAAAAAAAAATTCATAAAATAAGGGGAGCAAAATCACCCTTTTGGCCACTATTATGTTTCACTACAATATGAATAATAAACGTAGAAATCAGAAAAAACTTTGGAATATATTTTTTAGTTGAATATTTTTTGCAACTCAAAATTTTAAATTGATCTGGGTTAAAAAATTAACACAAAGGGTCTTAAAATTTAAACAAACTTGCATTTATAAATTAGAAAAAATTAAAAAAAAATCAATAAACTTTAACAAATTTAAATTAAATCTGCGAAATCGGTGTTTCCTCCGTACCTTATTTCCCTACTAAGGGACAGCTTACCCCTCAGGGTCTTTTTTTTGAACTCTACAAGGCCCCGAGGAGTTAAATGATTTTTAACACGTTCCGGTCCTAAGTTTTTATTACCCATAAAAAAGATGTAAAACGTTAAAGATATGATTTTGGTGGAAATATGGGCTTACATAATAAAATTAAATTTAATTTATGTTAAAGCTTGGCCGAATTATTTTAAAAACAGAACTTTGGATAATAAAATTGTATAAAGAAAAACGGAAGCCAGATCTGGAATCAGCCTATTCCCCTAAAAAATACATTTTTTATTTGTGTTCGAGAAAGTGAGGTTATTTGTGTATTTTATATAATTATGAGTGTACATTTAATAAATACAAATTCACAGTATACTAATTAGGGCACGTGCAAAGTGAGTTTTTATTTTCGTAAAATTTTCAAAATTTTGAAAAAAAAAAATTTGTAATAAAACGCAAATTTTTAAAAAGTTGCCAAATTTTGTGTATGCACATAAAATGCTATTTTTGAAATAAAAAGTTTTCAAAAAAATTTAAAAAAAAAATAAAATTTTTAAAATATTCAGAATTTTCAAAATTTTGCGAAAATAAAAACTCACTTTGCACGTGCCCTTATAAGCGTATTTACATTATAATATAATAGAATATTACTGTTTCTAATTGTTTTATATATACATTTATAAATAAGGCTGTCACTGGCCCTCAAATTAAAGAAATTGTTGAAACGTATTTGCCTGAAGTACTTTGGCTTGATGGGGATGTAGGACCTCCTGAGTATTGGGAAAGTTTAGAAACACTTGCGTGGCTTTATAATGAAAGGTATATTGTAATGACTTAATATTAATTTAACGTTTTAATTATTATATTTTTTTTGGAAAAATGGACTGGGGTGCTTATTAGATTGAGGAGTAGGATAACAATTTTGTCAAAATTTGTTTTCAAATCAGAATAGTGTTATTTACTGTAACCTTTTTTTGAATAAAGTGGTAAATACTCTGCTACATCCGCTCAAAATCGCTTATAAAATTTATTTAAATGTTAAGATGGGCACTCAAGTTGATGTATAAGTATGGAAAATTAAAGAGCCTTAAAGACTCTAAATTCACAAAGAAAGATGTTAAATCCTTTATTTTTACGTATGAATAAAATGAAAAATTATAGCTACCTGACTTTGTATCCAAAATGTCTTTATTGAAAGTCGCTTGCAACATTCATATGAGAAGAAATCATTGATTTTTTTTGTAAATCAAAATGAGGATTTTTTTTTGTGTTTAAATTAAGACCCTCTTGTATAATAATTTAATATGTGAAATTATGTTGGGATTACAAGTTTGTAAAATTTTAAACATTTAAGCCCCGTTAGAAAAACAGTTGTTACGAATGATCGTTGGGGTAATGGATGCCCATGCCATCACGGAGGCTATTTCACATGCCAGGATAAATTTATACCAAGTATTTTATATGTATTTTTATAATAATAATAAATAATATTTATAATTAAATTAGATATGTTTGAATATTAATTCTTTTAAACGCTGCATACATATGTAAAACCTTGATTTACTTAAGCTTTTAATGTATAAACAATCGCGGCACTTATTTACAGATCAACTGTTAAAGCGCAAATGGGAAAATTGCATGACTCTTGATAGGAATTCCTGGGGCTTCCGTAAGAATTTGCACCTCGCTGATGTTTTATCGATTGAAGAACTTTTGCTAACATTAATTAAAACTGTGAGGTTTAAAACAATTTGCCTATATTTATATTAAAAAATATATGGTACGGCCTAATGTTATAATTAATTGTATTTACATTTTTTTGCCGTTAGAAATTTATTTTTTTGTAGATTAGGTACTAAAGTATAAAATATCCTAAAAGGTTATATTTAGGTTTTTATTATAATTTCTCAAATATTTGTTAAATGAGATTGTTAATTTTAGCTTTGGCGGTAACATTCTAATAAATGTTGGCCCAACTCAAGATGGCATTATTGTGCCAATTTTTGAGGAACGACTCCTTCAGTTAGGCCAATGGCTCGGGGTTAACGGAGAAGCCATATACGGTACAAAGCCTTGGACATATCAAAAAGAACCTTACCAGGATATTTGGTTCCTTTTTGTTATTTTGTTTGTGAATTTTTTCGCATTTTTTGAAGCTAAGTTTGATCATTTTTTGTATTTCACCTATAACTAACTTATATCGCTTTCGTGTTTGTTACAAATCTGAATTTAATGAATCATCACCTATGTAAACATATATTAAACATTTACATGACTAATGTTTGTGTAGG
This sequence comes from Acutogordius australiensis, assembly GCA_030555515.1. Lineage (NCBI taxonomy): Eukaryota > Metazoa > Nematomorpha > Gordioida > Gordea > Gordiidae > Acutogordius > Acutogordius australiensis. The sequence goes on along the minus strand of JAUIRJ010000132.1, from coordinate 5,947 downwards.
TTTTGGGGCTATCTTGTTTGTTTAATCATTTTTCAGATTCGTAATATAGATTATATATATATAATTATTTGTAAGGGTTATGATTAAGACGGTTGCAGCATACATGTCAAAAAAGAAAAATTTATTTTGTGTCTTTGCCTCCCTGCAGGTACACTCAGAAAAAGGTTATGACTGCCGGACATTTACGGCCCGACATATTCGTTCTTTTCAAAGATTGGCCCGAACCTGATGAAAATGGAAATTCATTTCTTAATTTAACGCTCGTTAATGTGGACCAACTTGGCATCTCTCCTAATACCTACCGTAATGATTAATATTTTTTTCATATTTTTGTATCTTAAAATATTTTATATTTAACAATTTAGGAGATTATTATTTTTAAAATAATGACTTGCTTTTTTTTAGTAACTACCAGAAATGCGCCCCCTAGTGCCAATAACGCAAAAATTCAAATCAAAGTTTCCTTGTTGGGATACACGTACAACGAGGAACTGCCGTGGCATTTTAATAACGTTTCCAAAGATCGCCATACCTTTTCCGTTAACCTTAGCCAGGTGGTGCTTCAAAAACTGGCCTCAAAGCACTCCTGGGCCCTTAAAATTCAGACTATAAATACGACCAAATTGGATTTGAGTTTAAATAAAATTGTGAAAAATAACAAAAATATAATAGACGACGAGACACTGCCTAATTCAGTAGAGGCGCTATCGATTGATTATTTAACACTTTAAACTCATATGTATTTATTTATCCCAATTTAATTTATTTACGCTCAAATAGTGGATGAAAGCATTTTTAACTTATTTTTATACATTTTGACTCAATTTATATTATTAACATTGAAAAGGATTTTTTATGCACCAATCATCAAATTCTTATGATTAAATCAATTCCATTAATTGTTTTAAATTGTGTATAAAATAATATATAGTTATTTTAGAATTTTCATCCCATATATATTAATTTAATAAATGTATGAAATACTCAATCAACTTTATATTATCATTTTCAAATTTTATTGCTAAACTACTTAAGATCTAGTAGTTTCTTATTGAAATTAGTAATTATTTATTCATATTTGCTGATTCAGACAAAAAATCTTGAATAACCTTACTAAAATTAATTTTTTTCTATACATAAGGCTAAAAATTAAATTTTTTTAATAAAAAATTATCCTTCACTTTGAAGGATATATTGAAACTATAAAATATATTGTAAGCTAAGAATTTCTTTAAACAACAAATAAATTGTAATGTTCTAAATAAGAAATAATTTTGTAACTATAAAAAATTATCATAGTTAGAAATTACAATGACTGAAATGAAGAATGCACTACTTATTCTTTTCTCCTTATTTATTCATTTAATCTCTTGTGAGGATGAATTTGGTAAGCTCAAATCAATTTTTGTAATTAAAATGGATACTTGCTTTAGTTTTTATAAAAAACATTATGGCACATAACAGATTTAAGTAATTTTGGTTTTATTTTGTTAAGAATCGCCATAGAAAAAAAATATTTTTAGGTCTTGTTTTATGTGATAAATTATAATTTTCTATATTGGCCATAGGATCAGGCTCGGACCCTCAAGACGCGGCTATTCAAGGTAACTTATTCTAGATTTTACACAAATCGGCGTTTTATTCCGAGATAGAGAAAAGATTTATGCATATAAATTGCGCCATCAGCAGTTTTTTTACATTCTTGAGTTTTAAATGAAAACGCGGTAAAACAACTTTTTCATTTGATATGAGAAATAATTTTTTTATTTAACATTTTTGTAGGTAAACGCGCTGTAAATCGGAATTAATTATCAGCGTGCAATAACACAGGTCAACAAATTTTAATGGCACAACCGTGAATTTTATAAAAACAAAAAAGAATATATACCCATGCTGGCCTTATTTCATATATATATTTCGTTTTTCTTAGTTTCTTCCGGTTTCGGCTCCTTACATCCGTTTATATCGAAATAATGGCATTTTTTGACCAAATTGAGAGATTGAGAATACCCTAAAAAGAAACAATTTAAGAATCTTTTTTTATATAAAAATTCTTTGTAACTTATATTTGTCATATTAAAGCTTTTACATCAACATTTAGATAAAAAAAATATTTCGCGTCCAAACTTAAATACGACACAATATATTATCGGTTTTTAATAAAAGTTTTGTTTAAAAGTTTGAATTTAACAGTTTAGCTGTTGTAAATATGCAAAAAAAAAAAATCAATTGATTTTTGTTTTTAAAATTTTTTGTATTTTTGGTCATTATTTCTAATATATTCAATGTTTATAGCTGACTAACTAAGTTTGATTAGAAAAAACGGATTTGAAAATCCCTAAGATGGCAGGTTTGATCTCCGTAGTTAGCTCATAACTCTCAAAAATTTGTTGCGCTGTGTAATTTGAAATAAGATTACATATTTATTTTATACCTATTTGATAGTTCATATGTTGTGAGAAGACGCAGGGGGAGAAGATATAATACCATTTGTAGTCTCTGTAAAACAGAGCTATTGACTCCACGACGAAAACGCGGTATTTTTAGAGTCCAGATAGTTCATATTTAATTCGCATCAAATTACTTTGTATTAAGGACTCAAGTCAACAAAATTTAATGTAGGTCCATAGATCGGGTTTCCATGAAGTGTTTTAATATTTGTTAATCACTCATTAATTTTTCTCGACCATTCAAGCCTGATATAGTTAGTAGTATAATTATTGCTAAGGCGGCATAAGTTCAATTTAGTTGACTTGTGTATTAAGCCTATATGACACACCAAATGGACTTGAGCTGAAAAATTTGGTTTCCTCAGCAGTCGAGCATTTTTGAAAAGTTATTCGATTGCGGTGTGTAATACATTTTTCGATGTGTGAAAATCATTCCTTGAGCCAAAATATAACCCTCTTGAGTGACATTTCTTAGAGCCCCGCTAACTGTTAGTATAGAGAACTCGACGATGCGATTTGTCAGATGATTAATAATTTTGACTCGTTTGCCGTGATGAGATAAATTATAAAAAAAAATGGTTAGAAAACAACACGACTATTTTTACTTCATAAGGTTAATATAACATTTTAAACACTTAAATAATGGCCACCTACTTGTAATTATTTCTAGATGTTTGGTGAAAAAAAAATTACATTTATATTTATTAAATTTACATGTAAAATACAATTTTCATTTATACATATATTTTGTTTGTGAAACATACCACATGTGTGCAACTCGTTAAAATAAGTTAGTGTTTTAATCCACGCCCGATCCATTTTCATTATCTTTAGCCACCCGGCTCGTTTTATTCTTCATTTGGTTTAGTATGCTCACAAAGCACATTGTAATACTCTCTTAAGTTTTATTATTGGACCGGTGGGCCAGCTAATTAATAATTATCAGTCAGACCAAATTTGTATTCCGGTCTATCCCACTGTTAAAACAATATGCTGGTTGGCAAAAATTTTAATTATTTATCAATCAACACTTCATGATTATCAGTTTTTCGATATTAGCTTCTCGAAAATCAGAAAAAATGGATTTAAATAATAAGTTTACCACTTCGTGCATTAGGGCACGTGCAAAGTGAGTTTTTATTTTCGTAAAATTCTAAAAATTTTGGAAAATTTTATTTTGTAAAAAAAAAGTTGCCAAATTTGGTATATGTACATAAAATACATTTTCTGAAATAAAAATTTTGAAAAAAATAAAATTTTACGAAAATAAATTCTCACTTTGCACGTGCCCTTAAGAAAAAAAATTTTTCGTTAAAAAAATATTTTCATCCGAAATGAACATCACATCTGACAAGTATTAAAAGAATTTCTTTTCATTCTCATGCGTTGTTATGTACTTTTGTATACAATGTTAGACATCTCCATTGAACAAGCCTGTACGATATCTACTAGTGGAGCTTATCGCTTGTTGTATGAGAATCGATATATAAAGTATTAAATATTAGTTGTGGTATATGTGCCGCTCATAAGTATTCCCCCCGAAATTATTTTAAAAAATCACGTTTCAATAGCTTTTACAACTAAAAAATTGCTTGATAACTGTAAAAAAATTCTCTTTGGATAATTTTTGAAAAAATATCGGCCCATTGCATTAACTGTCAATTACCGTTTTTACTTATAGTGGATTCCGTGAAAGCTATTAGTTAAGAGCCTCGTTTAATGTCTTGTTTCTTCGTATTTTGTTTTTTTTTACTAAATATTTGAACCGTCGGCTCCAAGTAGGTTGTCGGAGTGATTTATAACTACTTTTAATGTGCACAATAATTTACTTATTCTGTTAAAACAAACAGTGGGACCAGTGAAAAAAAAAGTTAAAAAAAAATTGAGCGCATTTGGGTGGCTAGTGTAAAAAAAATATTAAGAAATTTTATTAGCAAGGGTTTTTTTAATTTTTTTACAACTGTAAACAATGTTAAAAAGTGAATTTTTTATGGCATAAGAGACCTCTCTTATGTTTCAAAAACTGAAAAAAGGATATTTTATTACATAAAAACAAGTACACGGATTTGTCAATTAACGGCCGAACACGCATAACGGGTAAAAAATAGGTAATATACATTTTACACCGGACCGGCCGTCGGAAAACCAACCGAGAATGACAACAATTTATTGTGCTAAAAATAAAAAAAAACCATGTTTAGCAATAGAACACTAGACTCTTAATTTACAATTAATTAACATTGAATTATTATTTTTAACATTGTGTTAACAATACGGAGACAAGTAAGTGCATTGGAGACTAAAATTAGGGTTACAAGGAAAGGCACTATGAAATAGGACCAAAAAATCGATAATAATGGGGCTTTGTTATTTTTTCGGCCCAATATTATTTTTTTAATTTTTTTTATTTATCAAAAAATGACGTCATCGGCCAAACTCACTTTTGTATGGGAAAAAGCGCAAATTTTTTGTTTGGGGTTAATTAAAGGGGAAGAAAAAAGTGAAATCAATTTCCTTATAGGATTCCGCATTAGCTAGTATAAAAAAATGTAAAAAAACAGGTAAAAAAAATTTACCTGGCAGGTAAAAGAACGGATGCCAAAAAAACAAAAACGTTGACCCCCATTTTTTACACCGAAATTTTTATTGGATTATACCAATGTATTAACTGCCGAAAGTGCAAAAGAAATATATGGTAAAAAAAAAGTTTTTTTTTGCCCTTATATGGATATGAGTTTGTATGACCCTATCACCTTAACAATAGAGGGGAATTTATGTAAGATATAAGTACAATACGTGGGCTACCTCTATAAACCCCGAAAAGAGAAAATATGAAAGCGAAATTATCCTAAATTCCTTAAAAATGCACTTATCTAGCAGGACACCTGTCAAACATGAAGGTATCATAAAAAAATTTACATCAAATTGGAGACCAAGGTGAGCATAATTTATCAGATAAACATCAAACTCCTATAACAGTTTCTTACCCAAAAATTTAAAAGACTTCCATTAAAACCGGCCAAATTTTCCATATTCGGGCATGTTAGAGAACTGACCGGATATTGAATTTTAGTAAGGTTAATATATATGTAGTGGCCCGTTATAATAGCTGTTTCAATTTTCTAAGGGGTAAATAGAACAAAAGTTAGAATTTTGACCTTAAAGCAAAATTGTCCTTATATGGTATATTATATAAAAAAAATTATTTTAAAAAATAGATGTCCTTTATTTCTCCAATCTCACGAGCAAGTTGTGATTTTGTAAAAACACTTCAAAAAGAGAGCAAATTTTTTGGGCATTGATTTAAGACACCTGTTACATTTTTCAACTCCCAAGAAGGGCTCTATCAAAAAAAGCACAAAAAACTAGCCTTAAAATTGGGGTTCTAAAACGTAGGCGGTAGACTAAGTAGCCCTTAACAAGCTTGGGAAACTTATTTTTCGAGTTTTTTGTCATTTTTCGGCTACCGTCCTTAACAACATTTTCAATGTTAATTT
>JAUIRJ010000131.1:0-57168 GCA_030555515.1 Acutogordius australiensis | reverse complement strand
CTTAAAGCTGTCACACATTATTTGAAATATTATATATAAGTTAGATTAAATAAAAATACTTGAATTTTTTTTGTTTTAAGGTATTTATTTCCTAGGTCGCACTATCTATAAATTTTGTCAAAAAGGCCATTTTTCCGAAATGAAAAATTAAAAAACAATAATATATTTAAATGATTAAGATATAATGTCTAATTTTTTAATGTCTTTATAATAAAATTTTATTTGCTTAAATTGGTAAATGATAGGCCGATATTCTTCTAAAACAAATCCTTAGATTTTAACATATCAGACATCGCTATTGTCATATTCAATGAAACCCCGAAAAGTGAGGCGAAACATTCATTGGACAAAAAATTACAAAAAAAAATAAAAAATAATTTTTAGAGAATGTCTTCACAATTTAAAATTTTTATTTTTAAATTAAACAATATTAAATAAAAAAAATTAGTTTTTAAACTTTATCATTTAAACCATTTTAAAAAATTTACATTAATATAGTAAATTTAATAAAAACCTATTTTTCTAATCTGAGCTAATGTTAACCGACCACTAACTTCCTTTTGACGAGCCTTCTTTTTTTTATAAAACATTATCATAACACAGGTCAACAAATATCAATGTCAGAAACGTGAATTTTATAAAAACATAAAAGAATGCATCCCCATGATGGCCTCATCTCATATATATACTTTGTTTTCCTTAGTTTCTTCCGTCTTTGGCTCCTTAGATCCGTCAATAGAAAAATGGCCTATTATGACCAAATTGACAGATCTAAATATACCCTAAATAGAAAAATTTAAAAATCTTTTTTGCGTATAAAAATTCCTTGTAACTTATATTTTAAATCACAAATAATGAAATACAAATTTTATTAATATATCAAGCTCGTACATCGGCATTTAGATAATTCAAAATATTTCGCGTCCAAATTAGGACACGATATATTATTGGGTTTTAATGTAAATAATATTTGAAGTTTGTATTTAACAGTTTATATATTGTGAATATGCACAAATAAAATTTTAATCTAATTTTGTTATTAAATCTTTTTTGGTTTTTTGACCTTTTTTCTAAAATATTCAATGTTTATAACTGACTAACTAAATTTGATTAGGAAAACGGTAAACGGATTTGATATTCCCTAAGATGGCAGGTTTGATCTCTGTAGTTAATTCATAACTCTCAAAAACATGTTGACCTGTGTAATTAAAACATACTTTTTATAGCATTCCTCAGTCTTGTAATATCTCTATATATGTAATATTTTTTTAATGTAGGAAAATTTTATATTACATGCTAAGAATTTTTTGCTTTAAAATTTTATCGATATAATACTGAGGTGGAAGTATAAATAATAATACCAGTCAATTTAGTTGTGACTGGTTAACAAAAAGAAAAATTAACCCATTCCAAATCAGGTTCAGCCCTCCCGTTATAATTTTCCAACCTAGTCGGTTTAGCAAAGGGCCGGGCCAGAATTCAGGATTAGATCTTTAATTTTTTATTTTTGGACAATCAAAGATATACAAATTGATATGAAAATTACAATTGCCATTTTAAATTTGTCTACTGTATATATTTTTATTCCCATATATATAGGTTACAGTCCAGATAAAGATTTTGAACGTTGTGATATGGCCGGACATTGCGACAGCAGTATTGTATTTTTAACTAATTTAAACGCTCACACCGGCCTTATATTATTTCCCCGCCATAAAAATAAAAATAATGTCAAATGTTACCCAACGAAAAAAAATTATCAACATCTTTTAACTATATTAAACAAAAATAAAAATTACTTTTTAAAGCATTTTTGGCAACCAACAATCTTAGTCCTGTTCTTAGTGCTCGTACGACATAACATGTCTTACCTCAGAATTTTAATTATTCGCTGTCACATCTATTTTAGGGTATTTTGGGCTGCTAACTCAGGTGTGTTTGAGGATGCAACATAAATAACATAATATCCTTAGCTCTATTTTCCGTTTTTTGAGTCACTGGTCCAGGAAACAATCCTATTTGATCATTAAAAAAATCGTCAAGTTTGGCAAAACAGACTGATTTTTTAACATTGAAAATGTTGTTAAAGGCGATAGTCAAAAAATGGGGGAAAAAATTTTGTGCCGCCTGCAAACTGCTTATCGGTCCACAAACTATACTAAGTGGCCATAGATATTAGGGCAGTTTTTTGTGCTCTTTTTGATAGACCCCTTTTCAGGTTTTGAAAAAATGTAACAGGTGTCTTAAATCGATGCCCAAAAAAAAACTTTCTTTTGGACGGATTTTTTTTAAAATGCAACTTGCTAGTGAGATTGGGGAATAATGGGACATTTTATTTTTAAAATAATTTTTTTTATATTATATTCCATTGAAGTACAATTTCACTTAAAAGTCAAATTTCTAACTTTTGATTTAGTTGGTCTTTAAATCTTTTTAATAGCTCATTCAGCGTGTCCTTAAATACATATTAATCTCCCTAAAATTTAACATCGGGTAACTTTTTTAAAATGCCCAAAAATGGAAAATTTTGACGCCATTTTTGAAGATCCTTAAAATTTTTCGGTTTGTAATTATTTCAGGGGTTCTATGTTTATACGATAAACTAAAGTTACCTTCCTCTCAAATTTAATGCTCGATTTTTTATGATACCTTTATATTTAACAGGTGGCCTGCCAGATTAGTGTTATTTTGGGGGATTTTAGATAATTACAATTTCCCATTCCTTCTTTCTGGTGTTTATGTCAACTGATCACTTGCTGTCACTTGTTTTAAAAATAAATTTCCAGTCATTACTAAGGTGTTAGAGCCTATCTAGCTATTTACTTTTTGGGTCAAAAAAAAAATATTTTTTTTTACCATATTTTTCTTTTAAAACAAAACTGGTTTTATACCTTTCTCTAACCCAACAAAAAATTCAATGTAAAAAATAGGGGTCAGTGTTCTGGTTTTTTCTGTAGGGGCCCATTAACCCTAAAGGTAAAATTTTTTTAACCGCTGAAAGAAAATTTTTTACACATAAATGCGCGGTACCCTTTCACCATACTGAATATATAGTTTTTTCTCAATTTAATTTAACCCAGACAAATTTTTTTTATATTTTATGTCTATTTCTTTCTGAGTATGGACCGGGACATCTTTTGCCTATTAACATTCTCTTCACTAAATTCAATGCTCCTTTATAGCTCTAATAGCTCTAATATATATACAATGTTAATAAGCACGAATGTTACTTAAGGCTGTTTAGTTTTATTAAACATTTTTATGTATACACATTGTTAATTAACATTGAAATTTTTAATCAATCTCTCTATCTCTCACCATATTTTCGTGGTTGATGTTAGAGTATATGTTACAAAATATGCCATGGACCGGGACATCTTTTGCCTATTAACATTCTCTTCACTAAAAATATGCCATGGACCGGGACATCTTTTGCCTATTAACATTCTCTTCACTAAAAAAAATATTCAATACTCCTTTATAGCTAAAGCACAAATGTTACTTAAGGCTGTTTAGTTTTATTAAACATTTTTAACATTGAAAATTATGTAGTACACATGGTTAATTAACATTGAAAATTTTTAATCGATCTCTCTATCTCTCTCTCACCATTTTCGTGGTTGATGTTAGAGTATATGCTACAAAAGATGTTAGAGTATATGTTACAAAAAACAATGGTGATACAAATGGCAACACTACTTACTGCCCTTCTTTGGACAACAACAACATATTGCAATGTTATTAACACTTAAAATTTTTTATATAAAAACGTAATTTGTTAGTTTTCTTTTTTATTTTTTGTTTCAAATATATTTTTTTTTCATATTAAAGGAAAATAACATTTATAGCAATATTATACAAATTCTTGCAGACAACTACTCAGGTATTTTTTTAACATAAAATTTCGACTGTCTGACTTTATACCTTTCTATAATACAAAAATTCGATGTAAAAAATTGGGGTCAATGTTACCGTTTTTTCTGTAGGGGCCCTTTTACTTGGCAGTTATAAATTTTTTAACTGCTTAACGAAATTTTTTTTTAAAATTCAACTGCTTCTCTCTTTTGGTTCGGTAAAGCCATGCCCGGAATTTGGTTTCCTGATTTTTTTAAATTAAATTTCGACTGTATCTCCCTTTTTAGGCCATGCCCACTTTGCCATTCCTTCTTTCCGGGGTTTACCTCAACAAATCACTTGCTGTTATTTTTTTTTGTTTGTTTTGAATTTTACTATGTTGTTTTTTTACCCTAAACAAAACTGACTTTATAACTTTCTATAATCCAAAAATTCGATGTAAAAAATTGGGGTCAACGTTACCGTTTTTTCTGTAGGGGCCCTTTTAACTGGCAGGTAAAAATTTTTTAACTGCTGAAAGAAAATTTATTACACTTTTAATTTAAAATTCTTTAACTGATGAGAGAAAACTTTTTACACTTTTATTATTGAAATTTAAAATTCAACTGCATCTCCCTTTTGGTTCGGTAAGGCCATGCCCAAAATTTGGTTTCTCGATTTAAAGTCCGGCCCGAATTCCGGCTTGGCTTAAAATTTTTTCTTATTCAGGCTTGCGGTCCTTATTTTGGGCTTCCAGTCTCGACTTTAATATTTAATTGAAACCCAATTCCATGTCGTCCTAAATTTGAGCTAAACAATTTTCCTTTCTTTTCCCCCAACTTTTTTTTACCCTCAAAACAAAACTGACTTTATAACTTTCTATAATCCAAAAATTCGATGTAAGAAATTGGGGTCAACGTTACCGTTTTTTCTGTAGGGGCCCTTTTACCTGGCAGGTAAAAATTTTTTAACTCTTGAAAGAAAATTTATTACACTTTTAATATAAAATTCTTTAACTGCTGCGAGAAAACTATTTTACACTTTTAATTTAAAATTCAACTGCATCTCCCTTTTGGTTCGGTAAGGCCATGCCCGGAATTTGGTTTCTCATTTAAGGTCCGGCCCGAATTCCGGCTCGGCTTATTAACATTGTTTTCATATTCAGGCTTGCGGTCCTTATTTTGGGATTCCAGTCTCGACTTTAATATTTAATTGAAACCCAAGTCCATGTCGTCCTAAATTTGAGCTAAACAATTTTAATTTCTTTTCCCCCAACTTTTATTGTTATATTACAGCTTTTTTGATTGGCCGCTACCTATAATTTTTTGAAGGAAACCATTTATATCAAGTCACAAGACATAAATTTTTTAACATTGAAAATGTTGTTAGAGACTATAGTCAAAAAATGGGGGAAAAAATTTTTTGCCGCCTGCAAACTGCTTATCGGTCTACAAACTATACTAAGTGGCCCTAGATATTAGGGCAGTTTTTTGTGCTCTTTCTGATAGACCCCTTTTCAGGTTTTGAAAAAATGTAACAGGTGTCTTAAATCGATGCCCAAAAAAAACTTTCTTTTGGACGGATTTTTTTTAAAATGCAACTTGCTAGTGAGATTGGGGAATAATGGCACATTTTATTTTTGAAATAATTTTTTTTTTATTATATTCCATTGAAGTACAATTTCACTTACAAGTCAAATTTCTAACTTTTGATTTAGTTGGTCTTTAAATCTTTTTAATAGCTCATTCAGCGTGTCCTTAAATACATAATAATCTCCCTAAAATTTAACATCGGGTAACTTTTTAAACATGCCCAAAAATGGAAAATTCTGACGCCATTTTTGAAGATCCTTAAAATTTTTGGGTTTGTAATTATTTCAGAGCCAACCCTTTATCAGTGTAAAGCCCTCATGTAGAAAATAGAGCTATTTTAGAAGACCTATATTATATGATTTCGAACATTTGGTTTATTTTAGCCTACAATAGCCCATTTAAGATTTATTTGTGGTATAAACATTTTCAATGTTTTTTTTGAGTACCTAAGTACTCATAGGGCCACTTATTATTCATTTTTATGTCAATAGTGGTTTATTATTTGGATAACTCAAACATTTAGGTTATACCAAAATTTTGCACCTTAATCCATATAGGACATATTTTTTGATGCTTTAAAATAAGTTTAGTTGTTTTATATTATAAACACCTAAGTATTTGAATTAAATAACTTTCAATAGCGTAAAGTATCATAGTTTTTTACATAATTTTTTTTTTATTTGCATTGTAAATTCATTTTTACAAGTAGATTAGAAAGTCAATCGCTTTAAGGCAAGGTTTTTTACAAGAAATTCAACTATTATCACCGAACATTTTAGAACTCTTGTTTGCTCAAAAGTGATGTAGGTTTATTAATTAATGACATTTTAATAAAACGATGATACAATTATGTGTTTCCAATTTTGTATAACACGTTTTAAGAGAAAAACATTTGAGCAACCAAGTTTTCTGGCGTTTGTCATTATTGGTTGGAAATTTTGTTTTGGGCACTTACAACGTGGTGGATAATAATTCCCAGAGATGTACAATGCAATGCAGCGACAAAAGAAAAACTATTTCGGATTAAATTAAGGGATATTTTGTAATTTTAAATATATTTAGAATGGATAATAACTCCTCCTAGGTTTAGAAGATCCAGGGTTTGCAATGTTTGAAATAAAGGCTTTTGTTGTTTTAATAATAATTATTTTATATTTATTTTTACAAAATTGCTCAAGATCAATCAAACGTAGAAAAGGGTCAGGTGACAGAGGACTCTTGGTTAAATCAGAATATATCCATAAATGACAGATTGTCCATGCCTTGGTATGAAATAACCATTTTTAATTTACAGTACCGAGAGGCCCACACGGTTTCGTGTCTTTGAATAAGGAGTGCTGGGCCGGATCCTAATAAAGATTTAATTAAAGTTGGGAATGGCAACTACATTTCACCCTATTTTTTATATATATATTTGACATTAAATAATTTAAGGCATTAGCTTACTTGTGCATTAAGTACTTTGGCCAAACTTAAAAAAAATTTGTGCGCAAAAAAAATTGGGGAAGTATTGAATTGTGTATTTTTTTATATTCACTTATACGTTTGTAAATTTTTTAATTCAAATGGCGTTGTTTGTCACATCTCATTTGAATATTTTACCTCAAAAACCAATAACCCATTTTTTTTTAAAAAATATATACAGGCGTGTTCTAGTCATAAACGAAATATAATTTCAAAATAAAAAAATTATTTTTTGTCCGAGCAACAACAACCGATTACCTCTGCATTAGGATATTCAGATATGCCCTAAGTTTACTTCGCCGTTAGATGCTTAAAAATAGTTACATCAATAAAGGGGGTAATTCAAACTTATAGTACAAAAATTTTTCTAGCTAAAAACTTGTATTTTTTGTTTTGTAGCATACATCTTTTTATTAAAAACATTTAATTTTTAGAATTTTCAAGAAATTGCATATTATTTTGTAATTGTAACGTCCCTAAAAATGTATGTAAATTTTAAGTAAAGACACTTATTACTAAATGGCATTAAACGTTATTTTTTTTTTACTGGTTTAAAATAATTATTTAAAATTTTCCCAACATACTATTTGCCATTATATTTACTTGTACTTCATTAGTCTTATATAAAATGATAAAAAATATCTAAGTAAAAAAACTTCAAAAAAAATTTAAATATAAGACTAATTATTATATTTAAAAAATAAGATGTTTTGAGGTATGTACAAAGCCAAACTGCAGGTTCATCCCCTACGTTGCCTAATAAATTTTAAACCCAAGGCTACCTAACAATTTTAGCAATTTGAGTCATTAAATTACGACCTGAGATCACAAAAAACAATATTTAGTCAAAAAATTAAAAAAAAATTTAATGTAATTTGGCCGTTTTAGGATATGCCTAACCAAAAGTTTATTAATCAAATGCGTTTGATTTTTTTTTTCAATTTTTTTTCATGCCACGGCCGTTTCAGTACTTATTACTTTGAATGGGTACTAGGAATGAATGAGTGCCATATTCTATAGATGATAATTTGAAAGAAACAATTAATATTTACTCTATTGATGGCGTCTATTTAACTTTCACTGATATGATTAAAAAGTTTAATATATTTAATAATAGTAAGTTGGGAATGGTAGATAAATATTGTGGGCACAATATAATAGGGCAAACAAATACACAGGGGCTTTATTAAAATAATTTAAATTTTTTTTTTGCAAAGATATAGAATGTAATAAGCAGCAGACAGCCTATGATGATAAAATAATAATGGTCAAATACCAAAATAAAGCAAAAACAATGTCAAAAAACAACAATTTTTATTAAAAACAAATTTTAAAAGATATGAATTTCACAGTTTTGCCAAAAAATAACAAAAACAGAAACAACGTTGCAATATTAAAAAAACGGAGACAATATTTACAAAAAATCCAAAAAACTGCTGTTAACAAAAAAGCAATTTTGTTTTTGAATTAGAATACGCCAAGCACTCTCTTATTTAAACTTATCCCTAATTTGAAGAGGTGTAAGATTTAATTACTTTTAAATGCACATTCATTTAATTTTCAGCTTTAGCTTAAAAGTAATGTATTACTAGCTTTAAGCTAAACCTGCCACTAGTATTAAATTTGGCCTGGAGTTATGGACATAGCTAAAAGGTGAGCATGAGAAGACATTTTTAGTAAATTAGGCTGTGGCTAATGAAAAAAATTTTTGTAGAAAATGCAATTTTTGAATAGTCACTTTAATTTAAATGCATTACCTTCATTATATATAAATAGACTTTTTTTCACTAACCACAGCCATATATAAACTTTTTTTAAATTTGAAATCTAAACCAATAACTAATATAGCTTATTAGATAAATAATTGCAAAAATATAAAATTATACAGTTAATTTAGCAAAAGAAAAAACCTCATCATTTTTTTTAATAAAAAATAACAATTTTTGTGCGATAATTAATAATAGATTATTAATTAAAATTGGAATTTCAAGCTGATATGCCTATTAAATAATGTATTTTTTTTTATTTTAGTTTGCAACTCTAAAAACGTGTTCTTGCTATAACACAGGTCAACAAATATCAATGACCAAATCGTGAATTTTATGAAAACATAAAAGAATTTATTACAATGATGGCCTATTCATATATATAATTTTTTTTTTCATCCGGCCTTGTCTCCTTACATCCATCCATATCGAAAAATGGCCTTTTTTGACCAAATTGACAGATCAAGAATACCTTAAAAAAAATTTTTGACCAAATTGACAGATCAAGAATACCTTAAAAAAAATTAACAATCTTTTTTTTCATATAAAAATTCCTTGTGAATTCTATTTATCATATCAAATAATGAGTAAAAATTTTTGGTAAAAGCTCTTACATCAGCATTTAGATCATACAAAATATTTTTCGTCTAAACTTAAATACGACACAATTTATTATCGGATTTTAATAAAAGTTTTATTTGAAGTTTAAATTAAAAGTATAGCTGTTGTAAATATGCAAAAAATACAATTTATTTTTGTTTTTAAATCTTTTTTGCTTGCATTTTTTTCTAAAATTGTCAATGTTTATAGCTGACTAACTAAGTTTGAATAGAAAATACGGTAAATGGATTTGAATACCCTGAGATGGCAGGTTTGATCTCCGTAGTTATCATAACTCTCAAAAATTTGTTGACCTGTATAATTAAAGGTTAAAATCCCCAAAAAATGTTGAGGAAAGAGGGCAGACAGTAGTACATTGCTTTAATCTCAATCAGCATTTAAATTAAACTTTGTCGCTTTTTGGATTGGCCTCGCTTACAAACACCTTCATAAGGGTTTTTATAATTTACAGGGTTATTTTCTTAGCTGGCAATTGCTTGGGGGTTATTTACAATCGATTTACCCTATTAGTATCAACAAACGAAAACTGTCCCCTTCCGCGTGTAGCCTGGATTGGAGTCAATCTATTTGGGAAATCGGAATATTCTAAAAGAATGTATAAACTGTTATCAACGTATAAAGTTGTCACAGGTATAAGCTATCAAATTTCGAAGTTATAAAGGCTATGTATAAAATAAAATGAATTTAAATTATATATTAGTAAAGCAGTTGTTTTTTAGTGGTAGGCCAGGTTGTTACATCTTAAATCGGAACCAATTAATTAGATAAAGAATCAAAGTGTGGTGATGTTTAAATATTTTATCGCAGGTTTTTTTATATCATTATTAAATAATAGATTAAGACTTATCCCCCCACCCCCCCCCCCCCCCCCCCTACCTACCTTTATTATATTGCTTATTTTACCTTTAATAAACTTATTCTAGCTATTTTAAAAACAACAAAGAATGAAACTTGCTAAGAGTATAAAATCACGTGCCGGATTAGACTAGGTTAAAAAATATATCAGCTGAAAGGTCCGAAATAGGTATGTTGGGAAGATAAAATTGGACAAATAATATTACGCCCATAAAATTAATTTATATATTTAGATGACAAGTTAAGATCTACCGGGATAGCCGTCATGAAAATAAATAGGACAGCTCATCCGAATGGAATCGCCTTTGGAAGATATGCCCAACCGATTGAAATTATCGATGGTTTATCGTATATGCGCGACAATCACTTTCACCATGATATGCACACCCGACAGATGTTAAACGTATCGGGTTATGCTATAAAAGCAGGTTTATTTGCAACAAGGTTTGAGTTATTACGCACAGCATTTGCGTCGGCTTAAATAGCTCAATGGCAAACATTCCTGTCTTACAGGCAGAAATCGGAGGTTTAAATCCTCACTTAGGGGTCTTTTTCTTCGATAAATAAAACACATGTGCAACCACTTTGAAGTTGCTGATTGCCCTCCTTAGGTAGTAGGCCGTAAGATATATGTCTAAAGTGAGAGCCTAGCTAAAAGCCTAGCGGCGAGCGTGAAATTCTCACTCGACAATATCAACTGTTTTGCTCATAGAGTCAAAATCCTAATCGGGTTTGGCGTTCTTAATAGAGAAAGGTATGGGCGAAACCTAAAACCCATTATTTATTTTTTTTTAATATTAAGTGAAGATCTCATATTCACTCTAATAGAAACTTGTTCAAAGAGAAAAATGGGCATTTTTTACTTAGTGAATGTAGCGCTCATTAAATATTATGAGCGCGTTGTGTTTTTAGGAATAGCCTATAAGGGTTTGAGCCTGGGTTTACATAACAAATGATTCTAAGCTTTCGTAGTTAACAAAATAATTATAGTATTTATGGATTTTTTTTTATAAGATTGTGGATATGGAGACAAAAAATTATACATTATTTTTGCTCGTAAAAAATTTACACAGGCAAATAATTACTATTGTTATAAAAATTAAGTATATGAAATTGTATAAGCATGCATCCCCATGATGGCCTTAGTTCATAAATATTTTCCGTTTTCCTTAGTTTATTCCTCCTTCGGCTCCATAGATCCGTCCATATAAAAAAAATGACCTTTTTTTTTTACCAAATTGACAGATTTTGCTACCTCGAGAAAACCCTAAAAAGAAAATATTTTGTTTATGTAAAAAGCCCTTTTTCTGTTTATCATTTCAAAATAATGAGCTAATATCAGCATCTAAATATTATACATTATTATGGAGTCAAAACTAAAATACGACGCAAATTATTATCGGATTTAAATAATTATTTGAAGTTTGAGTTTAACCGTTTAACTATTGTGAACACGAAAAAAAACAATTTATTTTTGTTTTTAAATATTTTTTATTTTTTCCACATTATTTCTAAATTCAATGTTTATAACTGACCAACTAGATTTGATTAGAAAAATTGTAAACGGATTTGAAAATTTCTAAGATGGCAGGTTTGATCCCCGTAGTTAGCTCATAAAACACAAAATTTTGTTGACCTGTGTTATATAAAAATTAATGGGCTCCTTTAAAGTATATTGCTTATAAAAGGAAAATAAAAAAACTTTATATAAAAATCCCCTACAAAATCTAGCTGGTAAAAACAAAAAAATATGAATGTGTTAAACTATTAGATAAGAAGCCAAAGATGCTTTTTAAACTCGTTCTCTAAATCACATTTGATGAAGTCTTACAAATATTCTTTTCCATCATCAGTAGAAGTTTAAGATCTAAACCAAGTATTTGAATAAATATTATGTTTCATTTATATCATGAAAGATCCTATGGCCCCAGATTTAAAATATTTTATTTACTACCTTGTTAAAAGTAAGTGAAATTACAAACTCGGTTTATCGTTAATAGGAAAGATAAACTGGAGAAGAATAAAAAAAATTATAATAATACGGCAATACGTTTAAAAGCGATGATGAATTTTACAGGAAAGACTGAAAATTTAAAGATAATGTTTTATATAGGGCAAAACTCAATTATTTTTAAATACATTGCGATATGCACTATTGTTTGCGCACTAATTTATTGTTATAGCAAGGATATATGTTAGCAATTAAGAAGGTTGTACTCATATAAATTTTTTGAATAAATAAATAAATAAGTTATAAATGTTAAGGAACTTTAATATGATATTATTGCAGTTACACCTTTAATATTTAATTTATAAAATAAAATATGGTGGGGGGGGGGGGGTGTGCACAGTGATTTAAATACTAAAATTGCCAAAAATATTAAACAATATAAAAAAAATATTTTAATTTTTTGCGTTTTAATGAATAATATTTTTAAAAAATGATTTATATTTTAAATATTTTATATTTTAAAGCTTTTTTAAAGAAGCGAAATATTATAATTTGTATGTAAAAATTTTATTAATTTTCTTTATTTTTTCAAATATAAGCAAGCACGTAAATTTATTATTTTACACACTACAGTTCAATAATTAAAAAACATATTTTATTTTAATAATAGTAAGCTAAACTCCTTAATTTTAGTGAAATACAGGAAATTCTTTTGTTCATATTTTTAATGTAGAAATTTCAAAGAAAAAACTATGATATTTTTTTTAATTTTAAGCTCAAATTTTTTATGTTTGGTATAACGAAGTTATGGTATTGAATCTTTTTAATATTTCTCGGAAAATATTATAAAATTGTGAGTTAGGCATTTTTTGGTATATTTTGAAAACAACCTAGCCTTTTAAATTGGAGCGTTAATGTGTATTTTTTAATTTTAGTGCAATAATTGAGACATAGTGAGTTGAAACGAATACAATTGCATTTTTATATTTTCTTTTGTAAAAATAATATTTTTATAATAATAAAGGGAGGAAATGGGGTAGGGGGAGGAGTAAAAATTTGAGCTCAATTTTAGGCCAATTTTTATTTATTCGAATTCAGCTCCTATAAAATTGAAATACTGAGCCGTAGAGAATATTTATTCAAGACTTTAACTATTTACTGATAAGCCTCCTTTGAGTGTCAGATTTAGGGCGGCTTATATATTGAATGTTTTGTCATCCCATGTACAAAAAAAAATTGTTTTTTTGTTTTTTTTTTAATAATAAATAATTTATTGTCTAATTGAATTAGCCTTAATCCAGGTTAATCCTGGTACCCCTGTATTTTTGCATATTACCTTTATAACTATTTTGTTGGTATATTTGGGAATTGCAATGTAAATAATAGGCAGTCCCTATCGTTTAGGCCATGTTTTCAATTTTTATCAATAAAAAGCATTAAAAATAAGACAACTTGTAACAATCGAAAAGCTATGTATATGCTTTGCTGGTAATACATTGTAACATTTTTTTTTTCCAATTTAGTTTTTTGCCTTTTTGAAGGCAGTAAGCTCCTTCAGTTTGATTTTCCATAGGCTCTATTCATGCAATCTTCCTTGCTCAAACTATGGCACTCATGCTGGCGTTAATTTTTTGGTACCATGTGAGTCTAGGTCTACCTCGTGTGCCCTTCCCTGGTACGTTAACTTCATTTATTAAATTGCAAATATGAAGTCCACCCTTTCGTCTTTCGATGTGACCAAACCAGCGGAGCCGTTAACTTCGATTTTTGTATTGATGGGAGTAATGTTTAAGCTGCCGATAATGTAATCGTTTCGGATTTTGTCTTTGCGCGTCATTCCTAGAAACATTCGTAACATTCGCATTTCTGCCGTTTGAAGGATTCTTTCGTCACTTTTTCGAAGGGCCGTAGTTTCTAGGCTATATGATATTGCAGGTTGTATGATTGTTGAATAAGCTTTACCTTTTATTTTTACAGGGATGTTTTTGTCGAATAGGACACCGGTCAACGATGTCCATTTTAACCATCCGATTTTAAGTTTGTTCCTTACTTCTTGCTCAACGTCTTCGTCATGTTGAAGGTAGGCTCCTAAGTAAGTTGCCGAAGGTTTGGATTTGAGAGACCACTCTGTGTCGATCATCATATCTTCGCGTCCCGATCCTCCGAAAACTATGAGTTCGGTTTTGTTTTTGTTGATTTTTAGGCCTAACTTTTCAAGTGCACGTTTCCAACTTAGTACACCTTCGCGCAATTCTTCCGAATTTTGAGCCATGAGCAGGATGTCATCTGCGTAAATTATGTGCCACGGCGGTTTTGTGGTAACGCTTCTTGATATCACGTCCATTACCGAGGTAAATAGCAGGGGACTTATAGCCGAACCTTGATGCACTCCCTCATTGATTGTGAAACCCTTTGAAGTTCCTCCCGAGCTTCTTAAGTAAGTAAGGTTATTGTCATACAAGCTCTGAACTAATTTGATATACGATTCGGGCACGTTCTTTTTTCTTAACGCCCACCATATTACCGCTCTCTAAGGAAAGATATTCTACCGGCAAATGCGCTGGTAAAGACTTTAGGATTTGAAGGCCATGTTGGGAACGTGTTTTCATAAAGAACTAATTTTTTGATGATTTGAAATGCCCATTGAGGGATTTAACTTTAGAGTAATTTTCTAATCTTCAAAAATTATAACAAATCAAAAATTTAAAGATTTTTCACTTAAATAGCAAACAATTTTGAACTCATTCATGTTTGATGTAAATATCATCAAATGAGTGAGCTCATCACTTGATGTTCAAAAATAACGGCTGAAATAAAACTTATATGAAATGGTGTTTATAAATATCTTTTTTAATTGCTTAGATGTTGATGAAACCTTTCACGATGATTACTTAACGACCCTGACAATGAACTATATACCTGCGGATGAATGCGCTCAAGAGGATGATGTATCTAACGATGATCCCAAGCTGATGTGCCTTAAGGGTTTACCTGGTCAAATAACAGCGACATGCGGTTTAGTCGCAGGCTCTGTTGCCGTCAAAAAAATTCATAGTACCCTATTTTTATTCTTAAACTAAAAAATTAATAACAAAACAGCTGGTGTGTGCTTCGGCCAGTCCATAAAAGCAGTCAAAGCAACAATTTAATATTTTGTCAGATAGCAACAAACACTTAAGCCAGAAAAATATCTAGAACAATTTAGAATTTAAGTTTTTACTCGCTGCCTTCTGATATAAGAACATGAAGTTGCCCATAAAAATGTTACTTTTAGCCTTTTTGCGTTAAACAAATGAACAACAAATTCTGGCAAACAAATTAAAAATCAAAAAAGAATATTGAGTTGATACAAATCAAGTTTTTCATCCTTAAAATGTTACCTTTGCGATTGTGATATGAAAATTTGTGTAAAAATGTGTTCTACTCTCTCATAGATTGGGGGAAAGCAAACTGATGGCGTCGTCAACTCCAGTTGTTTCTCGCCTATATTTTTGAATGTAAAATCAGATATATGGCCCGTCATTAAGAATAATTTTTTATATGAGCAGTCTAATTTACGGTAAACCGACACTCATTTTTGGTGTTAGTTAATAACGGGCCACAGGTTCTATAAATCTCAGTCTCCAATTTAAAATTATATAAATCAATTGTTAAATTACAAAAAAAATTGAGTGTAAATAAGTATTACAAGATATTGGTCTTAATAAAAACCTTGGGTTTAGATCCTATTTAAATTAGGCACGATGGCCTTTTGCCAAATAATTTTCAACAATAATAAAACATGGAAAGTTTCAATTTTCGCAACTTTGAGACTTTAAATAATCAGAACTATAAGTATCTATATCACAATTACAGTTAAATTGAAAGTTAAATTAATATTAATAAGTAATCACATATTACGCCAAATTTTGGTCTTCTTTTGTCTATTACATAGGTTTAGCATCGTTAATGTTTATTAGTTAAAATTTGTAATAAAATTTTAATTAACTAACAATGGTTGTTTTTTTAATGATTATTTGATAAACTTTTATTTAATTTTTAATTATTTTAAATAATAAAAAATATTTTATTTTGTTACACTGAACTACAACTTTATTGTTAAAACTTTAAATTTTAAATCAAATTGATTTTAATTGTTTGATTAAATAATTGCTTTCATACTGCTTTTTATCAATATTTTTATTAAAATTTATAATTTTTTCCATTATATTACCGTTGTGCCTGCCATAAAATATAGATTCGATTTTCTAATAATGACATGGTACTCAATTTTTTTTTAACATAAATATCAAATATTAATTCCACTATATTAAATACCATGTCTGCAATCAAATCTATATCCATATTTTTCAGCAATATTTTTAGATTCCCTAAAAGTATTTATCTTAAGTCTTGTATTAAACAAGACAATTTGGCAGACACCTATGGCCAAAACAATCATAAAAATATAAAATAAAAATATTTTTAGGCTTGAAAGCATATACTGATGTTATTGAACACCTATATGGACAAAGCTAAAATATTTTGAAAATGATAATTTAATTGGAAGCTTAACAAGCGCATATTATATAATACAGAGTGGGTTCATCTAAAATAGATAAATAAATTTAATTCGTACCCCCACTCACAAAGAATGTTTAAAACAGAAACTAAATTAAATAATAAAAAATTTAAATGATAGAATATAATTATAATGCTATTTAAATTATAACAATGTAAACAAAAATGTAAAGAAGTAAGCCTCGACGATAGATCTATCCTAAATTTATTTTATTTTATAATCTTAAATTTTTATTTGTTTAAAAATAATAAAAATAATATTTTAGACACCTATTTCTTGGTTGGAATGAATATAAACTGGAAATTTGGTTACTATTGTCAATATGGTCACATCCACGAATTTGTGCGACTGGACGATATTAAACAAAATATCCTTAATGTAGTCAACGCACCCAATAATTAAAGTTGTTATTCGTGACCATCCTTTAAGCTTTTTAGCAACATATGATCAAATCATCATATTGTGATTTTTACATATTATATATATTAATTTCATGAACTAAATAAAGGAGATTAATTATATTGTTTGTGTTCGCATAAAAACCATAGTAGTTATAGGATGTATAATTAATTGCAGTATTGTATTAGAAAATTTGTTTTGTGGGATTAAATAAAAAACTTAGTAATTTTTAAAGATCATACAATTTGCGTCTAAATACTTTTATAACGCAAGAAAAATTAAATTTACACCTAAAATAAAATCTTGTTGAGGGTCACAATGAAATGTGCGTGCATCATGTTGCGATATATTTTGGGTTATATTAAATTATCCTAAAATGTATACCTTTGATATCAATCAATCTGATATATGTGGTTTCTAAAATTTAAAAAAAAATTAAAATAATTTATAAAAAAAAAATTTGGTAGTTTATTGGCATGGTGCCAGAAAAAATGTTGCTACTTAAAAGTTCACAACTTTTTCCATGACCGATTTTTTTTTAATCTCTAGTAATAAGGCTGTATCTTCAAAATATTAGAAAAAAAATGCTTTAATAAGCGTTTTTAGCGAATAAATTTATCATATTTTAGAAGTTTAGTTCATTTGTGGTATCTATTACACTTACATTCGCTTATATGAAAACGTAAAATACATTTTTCTAATACTATAGCCTATTTTTTGTATTAAGAAAAAGGTATTTAAAAAATTCAATTTGTATTTTTAAAAACGTGTTTTTCCAAATTTTTTGATATTATCTTAACCAGATTTAAGATATCTTTTCATTTATACTTTTAAATAATTCTTAAACACCTACTAAACTAAGTTATAGTCAATATTTAAGTTTAATTTTAAATAAAAATCGGAGAGCATTTTTTTCTAAGTAATTGTTAGCGAGTAAGGTTGAGATTTGGATATATATATTTATTATATATCAAACACAATTCAATTCTAGTTTATATACCTTTTCAGTATATTAAAAACAACTCTATATAGTCGTCAAGGCCAATTAATATAACAAATAATATTCAAAATAGCTAAAGTACAATTAAGTAAACCAAATAATAAAAGGCCATAATATTTAAATACTAAAAGGTCATAATATTTAGATTATTACAATTATAGCAAATACTAACAGTATTAAGAATAATAGTACCCTGTGTGTTACTTAAACCCGACCGTTTTTCAAAATTTTGTCCCGTTATATTATAATTAAAGGTATAGATATGGAAAAAATAAAAAAAATTTTAATGCAATTTTTAGTTTAAAAAAAAAATACAAAAAAATACAAAAAAATAGTATGTACAATTCATAAGAGTCTCTATATATAAAAAAAAATCTTAAATGTGTGTTTTGACATGTTTACACAACATATTAGGCTAAAATCATAAGTAAAAGTTATAAATTCTAGCAAAAAAAAAATATTTTTTTTTAAGTTTAAACAACTATGAAAAAATAAAAAATTTATGTAGTCTAGAGGTGTTTAAAAGGGTAAATAGATTTTGAATACATGTTTTTATTGTAAAATCGTAGAGATAACCAATGGTCTATTTAATTTGTCGCCATGTAATTAGAATCATTTAAAAATGTAACAATGAGTTTAAAAATAAAAGATCGACACATAATTTGAGCCCTAAAAAATTAAATATCTTCTTCAATTGCAAAAAATAAAACAATAACTACAAATAAATTAATTTTGCGGTAGTTTTTGCCCATACCAGGTGGTTAGTACCAGGGCTGGGGAAAATAAATGTGCTTTTTTAAACAAGTTTTTAATTTTTTTTATCACAAATGCCCACAAAATCTTGGGCATGGCAAAAGAGCCCCTTTTTTTGCTCAAAGAAGAGGGCATATATGAAAAAAGCTCCTTTTTTAAAAAAAAACACCTAGGAGCTTTAAGAAAAAATAATCCACCCATCATAATTACACAGGTCAACAATTTTTTGAGAATTATGAGTTAACTATAAATAAGGCTCGATTCTAGCTTTTCCACTTGGGAGGGGGGGGGGGGGCAAAAAAACTCGTGAGAGGGGCAGGGGGCAGGAAAAAAATTTTTGCCTCCTTTGGCGACAAAATTAGTTGTGACCTTCGGTCACGGCAAAAAATGTACATGTACAACAAATGAATCCATGTTCAAAATTTTTATTTTTAACAAATTAATAGTAATTTATAATATTAAAAAAAGAATGATTGCGTTATTATTTTATATATGTGAATTTAATTGTTTTCACTAATATCTATTGCTTAAAAAGATATGAGATTTGGAAATTAATTGTAAGCATAATTTTATCATTTGATATCAATGCGCAAAAAAATTAAAAGTATGATAGAATGATAAAAATGAATTATATTTAACTTTGGATTTTTAGAAAATGATAAAATAAGATTGATTATCATGAAAACAAATTGTATAAGTATGCTAATTTGGAAGAATATATATGAAAAAACACTGGTTATATATAACTAGTAATTAAAATTATGGTAAAAAATTAAATAAAACATGAACATAAACGTTAAATGCGCATAAAAAAATTGCAACCAGGTCTTAAAATAGTAAGCAATAATTAGCTGATTATGAGCAGTATATTTATTGATTTAACAATTTTATGCTAAAGGTGGTTCTGTTTAATATATAAAATTCATAAAATTCAACGCCCCAGTTAATGATTTTATGTGTCCTAGAAGAACCAAATCACCTCTACGCAGGTCACTACTTGCCAGCCTACTAGAAGTTATTATCCATTTTAAAGAAGAATGTGGCCTCACAACTCGACGTTGAAGAGCCAAATAACAAACTTATAGAAAAAATGTTAAATAGATTAGAAAACGCATATTTGTAGTCATTAAAAATTTAACAAAATCATTAGTAACACATTCTTGGTAATTATTAAGTTTTCTTATTAAAAATTTTTTGGCCACGTCAATAACTTTAGATAATGAATTTTTATCAATATTACTTATTTTTAAAAGAGGCTTTAGTTAATTTATATTTAGAAAAAGGATAACCAAATTTATAAAGGGAATCTAAAGAATCTAAATAAATATTATCGGTAAAAAATCTATTATCAAAAGAATCAATAAATAAATCAATAATATTAAAATAAATACTTTTTAATTTATCATTAATATTTAAATTATTCTCAAATTTATGAGTAGAAAATAAATAAAAATCAGAAAAATTTTTAGGTTTAATTTTTATTTATCCATAGATGAATTATTGTCATTTAAAAAAATTTTATATATATATAAAAACGGTTCTTAAATAAATCTTTAAATGTATTTGTATTTCTTAATTGTTTTTTCTAACAAACAATGGTATATTAAATCAAAAGTTTTATAAACATAAATTATTTTGCATTGAAATTGATTAATAATTATTTTTAATAATAAAAATAATTTTTAAATGATAAATACAAAAAAAAATAAATTGATGATTATATATATGGTCAAAAAACCCCGACGCTTCGGCCCTGTGACCTGAAGATATAAAAAAATTTTATTTTTTATTTTCAAAAGAGTAATTAATATTTTTATGTACGTTTTAATAATAAAACAATGGCGTCGTAGTGACCACACCACCGATAGGGCAACAGCCGGGGTATGGTCCCGCATTCACTAACTTCCTTATTACATCATGTTGAAAAAACTTATGAAGGGAAAAATATGTCAAAAAAAAAACTTTCCCTTCTTAAAATTACAAGACAATCTTTAACAACAAGATGCAATCGGTGGTAAGCAGTGAATATACGGGACATGGTGTCCAGCTATTTTGCTTAGAAATACTTGAACACCACCTTTATTTTCGGGCATTACGTTCGCCCCATCGTAGCATTGTGAGATCAGGTTCTTTGGTTCTAGATTATATTCTAACAAAAGATTATTCGAGTGAGAATTTCTTAGGCATCAGATTTATGGATTGCTTTCACAAATATAAAACTTTCTGTAAAATCAATTTTTTTTATATATCTAATAACAACAAATAATTTCTGTGTTAGTTTGATCTCTCTAGCGGATGAGAAGTGTTGATGAATGAAAACAATTTTTAAAAAAGTAACTATTTTTAAAATAATATTTTTTAGTTATTTTTGGCGGAGCAAATTTAATTATATTTTGTGTGGAAGAAAAAATAAAAATGTATACCTATTTTTTTGGGGGGGGGAGGCAAATTAATTTTTTGGGGGAGGGGCAAAAAATTATATTACTATGTATTTGGGGGGGGGGGGGGGGGGCAAACATAAAATTACAATGTATTTTTTTGGGGGGGGGAGGCAATGCCTCCCCAAAAGGGGTCTAAAATCGTGAGATTAAACCTGCCATCTTAGGGAATATCAAATCCGTTTACCGTTTTTCCTAATCAAACTTAGTTAGTCAGTTGTAAATATTGAAAAATTTAGAAAAAAAGGTAAAACCAAAAAAGATTCAAAAACAAAAGTAAGTTAATACTTTATTTTTGCATATTTAAAATATTTAACCTGTTAAATTCAAACTTCAAATAATATTTTTATTAAAAATCGATAATATATCGTGTGGTATTTAAGTTTGGACGCGAAATATTTTGTATTATCTAAATGCCGTTGAATGAGCTTGATCGATTAATAAAAAAAAATTTCAATATTTGTGATTAAAAATATAGGTTACAAGTAATTTTAATATGCAAAATAGATTTTTAATTTTTTTCTTTTTAAGGTATATTTAGATCTATCAATATGGTCAAAAAAAGGCCATTTTTCGTTATAAACGGATCTAAGTAGCCAAAGACGGAAGAAACTAAGAAAAACTAATAACATATATGAGATTAGGGCATCAAGGGGATGCATTCTTTAATGTTTTCATAAAATCGGCGTTTCTGACTTATAAATTTGTTGACCTGTGTTATGAAAAAAAAATCAAAATTTTTTGAAAATTATAAAGAAACAAACAATGGGCTTTTTGGGCGCTTTTTAAAAGTCATTTTGTTTTTTTTTTTTGGCTTTTTTTAGTGAGAGCTTTTTTGAATTCATATTTTGGCCATTTGTAGCTCCCTTTCATTCTATAAGATTTGGGGGTAATGAGCCAAAGTTCATTGGCTTGTTTCCAGCACTGTTTAGTACAAGCACTCAGATCTACATGCGGCCTACAGTTTGACATATTTTTGAGATATATAACTATTTTTGGGATCCAACCTAATTTACTAATTTTTTGACCTTTTTTCTGGTTCAACGCCACCTATTTTAATAAAAAAATTGAAAAATCTAAAATTCTAAAATATAATAAATGCCAAATCAAACTTAGTTATCACTATTTAATATGTTATTATTGCCTAAAAAGATTGGAGTGCAAAATTTTCTGTATAAATGTGGATGTTATAGCTTGTTTAGGTCAATTAATATTAATGCCTCAAAAAGTAAGTTTATGAAAATATAAAATCTTGCATTCCCATGAGAGCTTTATCTCATATTTCTGTTTTTCTTAGTTTCTACAGCCCTCGGCTTTTTAGAATTGTCCATATCAAAAAATAGCCATTTTTGATCAAAAGACAAATCTTAATATACACTAAATAGAATATTTTTTTACAAAAAATCCCTTGTTAATAATATTTATTATCACAAATAATAAAAAATAAATTTATATCAAGCTACATCCGTTTAGATAATACAAATTTCGCGTTCAAATACGACACGATATTTTTTGGGGTAAATATATTTGATTTGAATTTAGCAGAGTAGCTATTGTAAATTGCAAAAAAAAATCAATTTATTTTAATTTTTATAAATCTTTTGTTTTTTTGACATTTTTTCTAAAATTTTTATGTTTATAGCTGACTAACTAAGTTTGATCCCTAAGATGGCAAGGTTTATCTCTGTAGTTCATAACTCTAAAAACTGTTGATCTGTGTTATACTTAAAAATTTAACAATATTACATATAAAAAATTAAAGTTATAGAATATTTCGTTGCAGTTTTACTTGCCACAAAACATTCATAAACTCTAGACCTGTGTTAATATGATAAGAATATATTGTAAAATATGGCGCCCAGAACTTATTTTTGAATGCACCACACACTTAATATCTGCATTTGGGGAAAAGAATGCAAAAGGCAGCGGTCAATCGTGAAAAGCCATTTTATGTCAGATATTCATTAAAACTCTATAGTGTCTATAATTAATCTAATCTTAAACTTTTAATGATTCAATGTACATTTGTTTTTGAGTAAAAGAAATTTTTGTTTTAAGTATGATTTCAACAAGGAAATGCTATTTTCTTTTAACCCCTAGAACTTGCTGACCATCATGTTTTTTTGTTAGAAAGAAAAAAAACTAATTAATAGTTCAATGTATAAATAATTATATAAACACATACTCTTTTTGTATAAGATAAACATTTATTTTATCTTTCTTATTCAAAATATTATATTTCCAAAAATTAATTAGCCTTATGCCTCTTGCTACTGTTAATATTTATTCGCTGGTTTTATTCTTTTCTTGGCATCTTATACATCCGTTGATTGCAAGTGAAAACAAAGGTTGATAAGTTTCAACTTTTTATTCGATTGTATTGAAGCTTAATAAATCACTATATGTCCTCTTCAAATTCGTTTATTGCCTCTGATCTTATATCAATAATTGACCGCATTTACAATTTTATAAAGCTTGGTATGTTGTAGTTGTTTAAACCTTTCACACATATCGACAAAAAATTTTAAACAGACTGTTTATAAATAGTATCTTGTATATTATTTAAATTCCGTTTAATTATAGAAATCTCTTTTTCATTATATTTTGAGTTTAAGATTTACATGTGGTAATAAAAAAACGCGATACAAGGCATTATCCAGACATTTAATCTATGCAAAACCACTTAATTTAACTCATCTGATTATAACAAAAAATATATTTATCAAAAATAATAATATGTTATTAAGCTTTTTTTTACAAATGAGTCTGGCCATTAAGATAATCAAATTTAGTTCGAACGTGTTAAACATATTCATCCGAATTTTTTTATTGACATTTAAACTTTTATAAGAATAGCCAACAAAATAACAAAAAATTTATAATAAATTCTAAATTTAATAGTTGGATATTTTTGAAAAGTTAAAATATAAAGGGCATATGACTATATTGCAAAAGCATATAGGTAATTATTAACTTAACCAATTCAAATTTGTTGTGATTTATGTCATAGAACAGAAGCAATTTTTCCGTTCTCTTTTAGTATAACTCAAATTTTGCTGTTAAAATTCATATCATTTACATTATCGTTCATGTCCAAATTATAGATTGCCAAATTTAAAATTTTTAGCATTTATTAATTTTGCATTAAAAATTCATAATTTAAACTGCTTATTAAAATTCAGTTATTTGGCATAGTTTAACAAAATAACTAAAACTATTAAATCCAATATATTTTTGAACTTAAGATCGGAAGGTTAGGATAACGAAAGAATAGGGAAAAAATATAATGTTGAAGATAGTTAATATTCTATTTTACTTATACTGTACGTTTTCATTTATCAGGAAATTATTAAAATTGAATCGAAGTGTTTATAAAAAGTATCATGAATCAAATTACTTCCAATATATTTTAAAATATTTATGACAAAATTTTTATTACACTTAGCTATGTATATTTCTTTGAATAAAATAGGCCCTTTAAGTAAGCCACGCTATAACAGAATTTATGTTTTTTTAAAAAAACCTACCCATCTTCTCCGATTTAATAAAATGGCCTAGTTAGCTTAAATGAACTTTTCATTGTGAGGCTGCACAATTTTTGCTAATTTTATTTTTAGACCCCTTTGGTTAAGTCAATTTTTTCATAACCTCAAATCTCTTTAATATAAATGGTTTTAATTTAATGAATACAAGAAAAAAACTTATTTGAGTTAATTTTTTTTGTATCTAAAACCAGCATTAAAAAAATATTAATAATAATAATATTACCACTGGACAACAAAGTTTGAACGTCCTTAAGCATCATTTATGGCAACTAATGTGGATTGGTACTAATTAAGAATATGAAATCAGCATTTTAGCCAATGCTTTTAATTTTAGAATATTTGGTGTCAAAGTTAAGATTTTTTTATTTTGGGGGTATTTTGGTCTTCTATATCATTAAACTTATGGGTAGTAACAAAAGTGTAAAAATATGTTTAGATTAAGGCGTTCTTTATTAAAGTAAGGCGTTTACAACTTTTTTATAATATTTAATATTTTTTATTATATTTATATTTTTAGTTTTATCAAAATATATGCTCTTAAATTGCAAAATTATAAAATAAATATTTTAGAGTAATAAACACATTCAAGATGATTGTCTTCTTCTAAATAAAAAAATTAAGTCTCTAGCCATAATATTTTTTGACTTATAAACTACCAAAGTTGCATCAAATGTGAAAATTCACATTGCATTTTTTTTTCTTAAAAAACTTTTTAAAACAGTGATTGTTATTTGAAATAATGTTTTTGTTAAACCAATAATAAATTGAGTCATATTTGTTCGACTGCCAAATATATTGAATAACACTGGACAACAAAAAAAACAACATCAACGATTTTTTGAGGGTTTTATAGAGAATTTTCTCGCGATAACGATCCCGGTTTTAGTTTTTTCCCCAATGCCTCCAATTTTTTTATAAACGCGTCCAAAGTTCAGAAAAAATTCACAAAGTTTCTTTAACTATTAATTCTCCATAAAATCTATTAGCATATTTAGATTCTTTATCAACATATCTAAAAAGGGTTATTACCTAAAATTATTAGCAATTTACTTTCAAGCTATTTAGGATCAAAAAACAGATTTTATGACGAAAACCACTAATTTATGAAAATAAAAAAATAAAAAAAAATTAAATATTTAAAAAAAAATTAAAATCCCTTACGTTAATAATGAATTCCGTTATCTAATATATGTTTTTTAGTTTTTGTTACTAACCATAGGTTTTATGATATAGAAGCCCAAAATACCCCAAAATTGAAAAATCTCAACTTTGACACCAAATAACTAAAAATCTGAGGCATTGGCTAAAATTCTGATTTATTCGTTATCAGCTCCATAAACTTGACCAAAAACTATTGTTGCCATAAATGATGCCTAGGGTTGTCCAAATTGTGTTGTCAGTGTAATCTAAATATTGATGTAAAAGCTTTATATATTTAGATTTTTATTTCTCATTTTGAGATGATAAATATAAGTTACAAGGTATTATTATATAGGGTATTCTGGAGGTCACAAAGTCTATAATTTGATCAATAAGGTATTTTTTTTCGATATGAAAGGAGGAGCCAAAGGCGGAAGAAACTGCGAAAAACGGAACATATATATAAGATAAGGCCATCATAGGGATGCATGCTTCTATGTTTTCATAAGGCTTTTTATGACATTGATATTTGTTGACCTGTATAGTAAAAGACAATTGTGATTAACCGTCTAACAAAGAAAGCCACTGCTTATTTTTTTAAGATAAGTTTGTCGTGTAAAATTTTTTTTTGTTTTTGTTTAAAATGGTTAAAAAATTAAGGTAAAATGAGATATAAAATCAGCCCGGTTAACAATTATTTTTTTAAATTCAGGCCTGGCTAATAACGGCCCGGCCAATTATTAAGGCGGCACAGCATCGGAGCGGGCGGGGGCTTTCCAGCCTCAACTTCGATCTCAAATTTAGATCAGAGTTTAAATCGAGCCGTGATATTTTGCCCCCCCCCCCCCTACACCCGACATATTTTCAAATTTAGGTCTAAAATTAGATTTTTTTGAATACCCACCCGGCCTTTACAAATAAGGTCCGAAATTTAGATATTTCAAGCATAAAATTCTTGCTTTAAAATTATCATAAAGAGTGCAAAATTTTTATCGTGCAAAAATAAATTGATCATTTTTAGTTCATGTTAATAATAGTTAAAAAAAGGGTAAATTAAAAAAATTGATGTCCAGCCAGTTTTTCTTACGCATCTGCACCGCGGGTGGCTTTCGGCCGACTTTGATCAATAAGACTGAACAACAAAAAAAATAAACGAATTTTACAGAGTCATGTAGAGAATATGCGATAACGATCATGAGCTTGTTTATTTTTCTTAATGCCTTAATTTTTTTTTATAATGCGTCCGAAATTCAGAAAAAAATTTACAAAATTTTATAAACTTTTAGAAAATCTGGCATTTTTAGGTTCTTTTTTTAAAAACATATCAAAAAGGTTATTACTTAAAATTACTGGTTTACTTTCAATTTATTTTGGATCAAAAATGGATTTTTGACAAAAACAGCTAATTTTACGAAAATATAAAAATAAATTTAAATATTACAAAAAAATCTGTTAATAATGAATGTTAATCTAAATAAATATCTAAACTTTTATTTCTACCCTTGAGTTTTAAATATAGAAGCGTAAAATACCCCAAAATACAGTAAAAAAAATTTTTGACATCAAATAACAAAATACATGGGGCATTGACTAATTTTATAATTTTATATTTGTAATCATCACCAAAAACTTGACTATCAACAATGGTGCCATAAATGATGCTTATGGTCGTACAAATTTTGTTGTCCACTATAATTTAGGTAAACTTAAATATTTCTACATACTTAGAGCTAATGCAGCGGGTGTAAATATTGTGAAAAACTAAAGGTTAAAAATATTCAATTTTAAAACTTAAATTTTAAGTACATTTTTAACTTTTATAATGAAATGTGAATGCTCTTCAATTTATTTAAACCACTGAGCGAAAAAGGTTTGTAATTATTCCCAAAATAATATATATTTTATAAATACCTGGCCAAATCGCAAAATTAACATATTTTCAATAGTTCAGATAGGATGTGGGCAAAAACTTAACAAGTTTAGTTAAATCTTTATAAAACTCAGTTTGTTGTGTTGTAAGGTCAAATAGAGACGTATTAGCAGGTTAATGACTCTAGCCTTCGAATTATGCCAGGGTTGTAAAGCTTTCTGTAATATTCCTGAAAACTTATCGTCAATATGGCGAGAGCCGAACTTAAACCTTTTACTAACCTCAGGGGCTTTAAACGTTACCGAATGGCAATTCTAATTTTCCTCATTCATTAGAAGGGAGTTCAAAAGTTTTGCGGGTACAAAAAACCTTTGGTTAAGGAGTTTCATCCAAAACTTTTTCTCTATAAATGGCTTACCTATCAGGGCTTTGCCACCTTTAAGTCTACAGCCCCCGCAGAGTTACAGAAAGATTTAATACGCACCGATGACCTAAGTGTTTTAGACCCAGGCTGTCATAAAAATTAACGGCTTTGGGATTCGTTGCACCAGCCCCACTACTAACCAGGCTCAACGTTGCTTGTAAAACACAACATTTTACATACGTTGAGGTATTCCGACATGCGGGTACATAAGATTTAATTTTTTTACAATATTCTAATAACAGGGTGGTAGTTTTCGAGGAAAATCTTTGCCTAGGCGTAATTTACGATCGGTTTACGCTGTTAGTATCGACTAATAATAACTGTTATTTCCCCAAGAAGGCTTGGATAGGAATTAATGTGTTTAACATACGAGAGCATGGCAAAAGAGTGTATAAACTGAAGTCTAGTTACAATATTGTTACAGGTAATAATTTACAAAATAAATTATTGAAACGAAGGACAATAATAATAATCATTAGATACTATTTAATAACTCTTTCTTAAAATTCATTTCTTCAGTTCCACATATGATTTATTTGGGATTAAAAAAATACATATTTTAGGCCATATATTCATTTATTTCACCATTTTTTAAGTTTACCTTAATTTTACATTAAAGGAGTGAATTATTTAGCTAAAAATCCGGGCTGTTATATAGTCCTAATAATGGTAAAAATTACTTTAATATTAATTGTATTTAGATGACAAATTGAGATCGACCGGGATAGCCGTCATGAAAATAAATAGGACAGCTCATCCGAATGGAATCGCCTTTGGAAGATATGCCCAACCGATTGAAATTATCGATGATTTATCCTATATGCGCGACAATCACTTTCACCATGATATGTATTTTGAGCAAACCTTGAATGTATCGGGTTATGCTAAAAGAACAGGTATTTTTTATAAACAAGTTAACAAGCGCAACAAATTTAATAGGATCTTCTCTATACGTAACGGCTCCATTGTTGCTTAGGGCTTGGACTTTTATAACCCGAGCAAAGCAATTGATATTGCCTTGGGGTTTAATATATTGAGATTTACTTGCAGCTGCACGCGGGCTACCTAGTTTTGCCTGAACTCAATTATATAAATATTACAATTAGTGGTAATTATTTCTTTGGGTTCTAAGATCATTGTTTAAGTTTGTTAAATAAGCTAAATTGAAAAAAGTATTTTTTTGACTCTGCTCTCAAAAAACAAACTTTAAATTTACAATAATGATAACATTTAAATCCATTTTAAAATTAATATATCCATTTAAATTGTGCCCAACAAATATTTATTACCCAAATATGGGCAATTGAAAGCAAACATCATTATTTAAAAAAAAATATTATAATTTTGCTAAATAGTAAATGTTAAAATTTTTTTTTAAATATTTGTTAACTCTAGTTTTTTACCGTCCTCTTGCCATTTTATAAATTACATCAGAAACCCTGGGAAAAAATAATGTTAAAATTTAATGTATTATATAGCAAAAACAAACATGTTTGCCAAACCGAAGATTTTGACAATAGAACTATTTTAACGGTTGCAAATTTAACATGGAAAGTGGGTTGCCGCAGAATATTCCGTTTTCCCAAAGCACAATATTTTAAACGCCTTTAACTTTCAAATTTCATGTCATGACCCATTAAAATTTCACGCACCTTAAAGATGATAAGTGACTTATACTTCTAAATCGTTAAATTTAATAGGTGGTTTTTTTATCAAATAAAATATTTCCTTTTTTTTCAAGAATAGTAATTGATTATAGAATTGTAAATCATATTTCAAATAAGTTATAAGTTAAGGACTCTTAATTTAATATAATTTAAACATTATATATGGCTTTGTCTTATGGAAAATTTTTTTTTTAAAAAATTTGAATGTCACATTATGAGATTTTTAATTTTGCATTGGTTGGTAAAAATTGCATTTTGGTCTTATATTTATATGAATTATGCTGTTGAATTTTGCTAAATTAAAAATGATTTACAAAATAGTGTTTTTTAACGAATTTTGGGTCGTTGAGCGAATGTAAACTGGTTTGTATATTCTACAGTCAAGTTAAGCAGCGTTAAGCCTGGTTAGTATTAAATGGGTGACCGCCGAATCCCAAAGCCGTCCAGTCGAAGCCTTGGCTTAAAACCGGTTCATACCCTATGTAACCGGTGCGTGTTTCATTCCAATTAAATCTGCGAGGCCTACTTTAGAGTTAAAAAATGCAATGCCCTAACGCGTAAGCCGTTCCCTAAAAGGGAAAAAGATTGGGGGAGACTTTTCTATCAAAGATTTTTTAACGAGTTTTGAAATGAATTAGAGAAGCAAAACGCTTGGTGATGATTACCTAACCACTAGGACCATGCTATATAAGCCCAATGAAGATTGCGCCCAAAATGAATTTGCATCTAAAGATGATAATCTAATGTGCCTCGCGGGATTGCCTGATCATAAATCAGCCACCTGTGGTTTGGTCCCGGGTGCTGTTGCCGTCCAAAAAATTCAAGGTATACCTCAAATTTTTTTGCACGTTTTTCAAAGTTGAGAAAGCTAAATCGATATAAATCGCATGTTGCAAACTGAAAATCCTTACTAGAAATTTAAAGAATAATATGTTTTTGTCTGAGCAATAGACCGCATATTATCCTTAAATTGCTCTTTTTTGCTCGTGTTCTCTTCCACCCTCTTTTCAGTTTGCGAAATTATAAATTGGAAATATTTAATTTGCATGGGTCAATGGACGACATGTTATCTATAACCTAAATCAATTTGTTTATAAACCCATCAAAATGTTACTTTTAACATTTGCGAACGCAAAAAAATACCTTAAAAAAAGATTAAGGAAAATAAAGAAAAGGTTAAAATCAGGTGCCAAGCCTGTAACTTTGCTAACTTGTTTAAAAGTATTAAGTCTTTATCTATTTCTTAAGGTAAGCAATTTAAAAAAGTTATTTCTGTTCACGGTTCCAATTTATTTTTTTATCTCTGTGACAAATGTCAATAGAAATTTTTTACCACTGGTAAATATGTGCATTAAAGAAGCATTCAATAAAAACTAAACTATGACAGGGATTTGACATATTAATTAGCCGTAAGAAACATTTGCCCGAGATATCTAATTGTTGCACGGGCCATTTCGTCGAGATCACAGGATTTTCAAATTTGTTTACCGTCGAATCAATCTTAGTTAGTCACTATAAATTGAAAATTTTACAAAAAATGAACAAAAAAGATTTAAAAACAAAAATAAATTAAAATATTTTTTTTGCATATTTACAAGAGCAAACTGTTAAACATTTAAAATAAAACTTTTATTAAAAACCAATAATATACCGTGCCGTATTTAAGATTTTGTATTATCTAAATGCTGATTAAGAGTTTGATATCATAAAAAAAATTTATTTCTTATTAGTTGATATGATAAATATGAGTTACAAAAAATTTTCATATGAAAAAAAAGATTTTTAAATTTTTTCTTTTAAGGATATTTTCAATCTGTCAATTTGGTAAAAAAAGCCATTTTTCGACATGGACGGATGGAAGAAGCCAAGGCCGGAATATAAAAACTAAATATATATAAGATAAGGCCATCATGGGGATAAATTCTTTTATGTTATAAAATTCACGGTTGTGCCATTGATATTTGTTGAACTGTTTAATTTAGGACTAAAAACAATCTTACACATTATAAAATAAAGAAAATATATAAATAAACTCCGTCGGGGCCCATTAAAAAAATTTCATTTAGTTTTATCCGCCAGGTATTAACATTTTGAGACCAAATCAGCACATTTTTAGATTAATCTGGTGGGCCGAGCCTAATAAATTAAATTATGGTAAATACTAATGATACTCTGTGGCTAGTATTAGGTCTGAATTCTTCCCTGTCAATGCAGCTATGTCTAAAGGTCGAACTATTTATACATTTATTTTATAAATGGACAACTCATATTATGTAAAGGACATAAATTTTTTAGACACCTATTTCTTGGTTGGAATGAATCAAAAATGGACTATTGGTTATTATTGTCAATACGCACACATTCAATTCGTGCGATCGGACACTATTAAAAAACATATCCTGCGCGCAGTCAATTATTCCAATCACATTTAAAGAAGCAATTATTAATTAAGTTTTTGTTTTAGACAAATGAACAAACCTGTAATTTTTTCCTATTTTCTAGTTGTAAATATTTTATATGACTAATAAATAACAGCTAAACTATCTTCTGACCTCTAACAGTCGCTCACTGTCATAGAAATTTATCTTTGTATTGTAAAAAATAATTATTCTAAATTAAAATTACGTCATAGTTTTTCAATAAAAGTTACAAAAAAACAAAAAATTTCAGTGGGCCAATAATATCGATAACTAAGCCACAGTTAAATTTTTTTAACCATAATTAAATTTGTTTTAGTGTGAAATGCAAATTCAGGTCAGCAAATTTTTGAGAGTCATGAGCTAACTACAGAGAGATCAAACCTGCCATCTTAGAAATTTTTATATCCCCTTACCGTTTTTTCTATTAAAATTTAGTTGGTCAGCTATGAACATTGAAAATATTGGAAATATAAAAAGAGATTTAAAACAAAAATATGAAAATTTTTATTTGCACATTTAAAATTTATTCTGTTAAATTCAAACTTCGAATAATATTTTCATTCAAACCCGATAATATATCATGTTGTAATTAAATTTAAACGCGAAATATTTTTTATTATCTAAATGTTGTTATAAGAGCTTGATATTTTCATAATATATTTCTCATTACTTGTGATTAAATTAATAAGTTACAAGCGATTTATAATGAAAAAAAATTAGAAATATTTTCTTTTAGGGTAAATTTATGATCTGTGAATTTGATCAAAAAAATGCCATTTTTCGTTATGGATGGATCTAAGAAGCCAAAGGCTGAAGAAAGAAAACGAAACATATGTGAGATTAGGACATCATGGAAATGCATTTTTTTATTTCATTAAATTAACTTTTCTGACATTAACATTTGTTGACCTGTGCAATAATTA
This sequence comes from Acutogordius australiensis, assembly GCA_030555515.1. Classification (NCBI taxonomy): domain Eukaryota; kingdom Metazoa; phylum Nematomorpha; class Gordioida; order Gordea; family Gordiidae; genus Acutogordius; species Acutogordius australiensis. The sequence goes on along the minus strand of JAUIRJ010000131.1, from coordinate 23,945 downwards.
ATTTTTTAGGTGTTCAATGATTAACTATGCGACCGATAAACTTTTTTGATATAACTATATTTAGTTTATTTTTTTTGGTTAGCCTGCCCATCCCTATTGATCACATATGTGGTCCAAGATATTTCACCTAGCGATAAATAAAAACGTATGTGCATTAAATTGCCTCAAGGTCACAAAAGTTTTGGCCAGACGCTGACTGGCTCTAAATTCGGACCGAGTGCCAAAACTATACAGGGCGGGCCGGATCTATAAAATAAGAAATCTGAGGGGCCATATTGGTTTTATCAAGTTTATTACCTTATTTTTTGCTGCTCTGAAAAAATAACCGTATTATTCGTCTAATTTTAATGTCTTCTTTTACATTATAAAAACCTCGTGAGAAAAGGTGTTGAATACCTAAAAAACATCCTGTCAAGGCATTTTAAGGCAAATATACAGGGATCTTAGTATATCAATGCTTACAAACATATGCCCGGAATGATATGGTAGAAAAGACTATCATTTAACAATAACCTTACAAATTTTGATATTTTATGAAATAAATTATTCGAATTTCTAAATTTACACATAACATATTATATTCTCTAAATAGGTCCAATTACATTTGTTAAGACTTGTTGTACCTCTGGTAGGTATGGTTCAATTTATGTTTTTTAAAATTGCAAACCTTTGCATGACGATAGGCTTCCTAGAATTTTTTCAATTAGAAATATAACCTATTTTAATACTTTGTTGGGTTACAAAAGTCCAAACCGGACCGTGATATACTAGCCCGGCTCGCCCACATATTTTTTAATTTAAATTCGGTCTGCCGTGGTTCCAGCTCGAAATATGATTTTTTATTTTAGGCCCGGTCCACGGCCCAAATTTACAAATACGGCCCAAAAATTTCTTATTATAAGAAAACATTTTTTTGCTTTAATATTATCATTAAAATAAGTGTAGAAGTAATACCCATCATCTTGCGATAATGAATATATCATTTTTAATTTTTTTTATAATTACACAGGTCAACAAATTTCAATGGCACAACCGTGATTTTTATGAATACATAAAAGAATTTATCTTATGGTCTTATCTCATATATATATTTCGTTTTTATTAGTTTCTTCCGGCTTCGGCTCCTTACATCCATCCATATCGAAAAATGGCCTTTTTGACCAAATTTACAGATCGAGAATACCCTAACAAAAAAATTGAAGAATCTTTTTTTCATATAAAAATCCCTTGTAATTTATATTTATCATCTTAAATAATGAGAAATAAAATTTTTTAATACATTAAGCTCTTACATCAGCATTTAGATAATACGAATTATTTCGCGTCCAAACCTAAATCCGACACAATAAATTATCGGTTTTTTTATTAAAGTTTTAGAAATTTGAATGAAACAGTTTAGCTGTTGTAAATATGCATAAAAAATATTTTAATTTATTTTTGTTTTTAAATCTCTTTTGTTTTTTTGGCATTTTTTTGAAAATTTACAATGTTTATAGATGACTAACTAAGTTTGATCAGAAAAAACGGTAAACGTATTTGAATATCACTAAGATGGCAGGTTTAATCTCCATAGTTAGCTCATAACTCAAATTTGTTGACCTGTGTAATATTTAAAAAAGAAAGGCATTTAACTTAATAAAATTGGCCCGGCCTCGCAGTTAATTCTTTTTTCAAGGGTCCGACTTTGATCTCTAATCATAGCCATCTAATTTAGTGAGCAAAACGTATAATATATGATTCCTTGATTACAGAAATGTTTCAAGATATCTAGGTTTGAATTAGTATTTTTATAATGACAATTTTGAAATAATAAAATGTAAGAGAATTGAGAAAATATTATGTAAATTTATATTAACATTGAATTTAATTGAGTTAATGCATACCTGTGATATGGCGGGCGGCCAAGCATAAAAATTTAAAGCCAATAACGAACTATTCTAAGGAGTGGGAAAATAATTAATTTCAAGCGCAAACTAATGTCACGAATATATGCCAATTTCACAGGTTATAAATTTATGAAAGCAGAAAAAAACATAATTAAGTTTTATAATTCTCACTCTACACTAAAATTAATTTACTAAAGTAGGGGTAGCGGGGCGAGATGGTTGTTTTTTTTAAATTTAATTACAATTTTTTTTAAATGATCGATACAATCATTGTATATCTCAAAAGATAGGTATTTTAATACAGTATTTAAATCATAAACAAATTTAAACATAAATTTCGAGTCAAAACATCATCATATTTTCTGCCACTTCGCCCCAACAACGGGGCGAAGTGTCGAATAAAGGGGGGAGTTGGTTAACAATTCGTACATAATAAACAAAAAATAATGTATAAAGAGTTATTAGACATTTTTATTACATAAAATAATTAAAACATATAGTCCTTATAAGGACCAGACTTAAATCTTCCTGTTGTTTCGCTAATGTTATATTTAAATTAAAAAATATATTAGATTACTTTTTAGATATATTTGTCAACCAAACAGAGTCGTAGCAAGGAAGGAAGAGCACCCCAAAAAAAAGTTTGCCGCCTTCGGCTGCAAATGGAAAAAATTAGGCCTTACTTATATATAATAAAGGCGACTTGTTAACTTTTAAATTTTTTTTTAAATTATATACCATTCTGCACTAATTATTTATTTTAGTTGTTTATTTGCTTGATTTATTTGGCGTTTGTTGAGAGTCTCGGCCGCTTAAATTTTATATGGTAGCTAAATGATAATCCATCATTGATAAAAAAAAATTGCACTAATATTTATATACAAAAAACGTTTAAATATTTATAAACTTAAAGTATCTTTATATTTAAAATAATAATTTGTAGAAAATGAAATAAATAGAAAAATATAAAAAAATTAATAATAAGGGTTATTAAATAGGTTTTAACTTTTATACAGTGATTTTTTTCCGGCGGAGGGAAATTTTCTACCGAATATTTAAGAAAGCATAAATGAATTATCTAAACTGTTAATTAAGCCCAACCATAAGCCTGCAACCAGCTAGTTTTTCAAACAATCATTTATTAGACTTGGAAAAGAATTAATAATTTTTTAACTTGATTTAAAAGATTAGAAACGTGTAAAATTATGATTCAGTATCCTCGAGAGTCTGATTTAAACCAATAAGTTTTTTCAACGAGAAAAGTTTCTTCGATTATAAAATGTGTGTTTAAAGATCATAAATCAGACAAACGATCGATAGTCATTGTTGATCGCAAATATAATTTTATATATACGTTTGTACTAAAAATACGCTCGGCCGTGCAAGTAGTTATTGAATGGGCCAAACCATATTATTTTTGACACCAACCAATAAACTTGCATGACTAGAGCTCACAAAAGGAAAGTTTTTAGTAATCTGTTTTTTACAAATGTTCTCTTTATATTTTTAACTCTCTTTAAATGTTATCTAAGCCATAAGTTTTTTTTATCTATTTCGGAGATTTATTTCACTGAATCTCAATAAAGTATTATTTTCTGGTTGTAGGGGAGACTGGGGCGAAATGAACATAATGCAAAATAGTTGCAGTACCCTTATAATACATCCAAATTTTTGGTTTAAATATTTTTTAGAGCTACTTTATTTTATCTAAATTAGGTAGTTAAATCAAAAAAATTTATGTGGAAACTAGTGTTACTAACTAAAATGAAACATTGATTGGGGAAAATGAAAGTTTACATAATTCACAATCTGTTTCAATTATATTTTCTAATTACTCGTATATATAAATGTTTTTATTTATTAGATTTATTTGAAATTAATTGAATAAAATATTTATCTTATATTGAACATTTAAAATCAGCCCATTCGCTACTTTTTGCATTAATAGCTATTCTTCTCTTAAATAATCTTTGACAAAGAACCTTTTATTTGTTTTCAAGAAAGTTTTGATGGCTTTGTTATAAAATTTTTAAATGGGAAAAGAATTCCTTTAGTTGTAGCTTGTGGGAACATTAGAGTGGTAATGTAACCACCTTGATCTCATTGTCTTTATTTAATTGCCTTGGTAATATGAGATAGTTGATTATCCATAATAATTAAGTGCCCATTCAATAATAAATAAACTGGTTTCTATTAAAACAATTGACATGCTTTACAAAGTGCTTAAGAAATCTATTTCATCTATTATGATGAATTCCCACAGCCTAGTCTACCACTAGGGGCAGTAATCAAATATGCTTAAAATTCTTAGGGAGGACAAAAAAGGTGGTATTAATTAACCAAATGCATTAATAGCAATGCACATTGGAATCAAATTTCCCCATTTAGCTAATACAACTGTTCCAACCTGAAAATTATGACATTTGTTAACTTGCTTAATCCCTTTCTGTGCAATTATTTTAGATGGTTAAGGCACAGTTAACAAACCTTTATGATCCAAATTGAAAATCATTTGCGCTTCAATGATACTTTTACATCAAATCAATTTTTGAAAATAAAATCTTTACAGTTTCTTTATTAAAATTATAGATAAGCTTGTAATTTTTTAAACTTTTAAGATAAACTATTGGAGCTTAAATAAAATTCTAAATTGGTTTCCAATTTAGGGGAATTTTTTTTCTTTAGTTTTGCATATTCATATGCTTTTTTTCGTATCTAAAAGATTAAAATTTATTATACTTCTTTAGGTGATAGGCCATAATTTAGGAGCGTATAGAACATGATTGACAAGAATTTTTCACCCAAATTAAATAATGTTTTTCCTTTTAATTAATTATTAAAACTTCTCATAAGGGTGACATAGGATAATTTAAACTCTTTGGCTATTAAGTATAATGATTATGAATATGTTTCTCAAAATAATGTTTCATCAAACTTCTTTGTTTTTCTTCTATAAGTTTGCATTGATATAAACACTTGTCCCCACGAACACAAAGCTCAGTAAAATTTAAAAAATTAATTATTAATGAAATATTATATAAATATAGGACTTAAAATTGAAATTTGAATGATTTTTAAAGAATGTGTATATATTAAATTTGAATAACTCTTTTTAAAACAATAAAACAAAATATTTAGGGCTAACAACATAATATTTTTCACATTTAGTAATTTTTTCAAATGTATACTTATACCAAAATTAATTGAGATAGTTGGTCTGCTTAAAGATGTAAATCATATTTAAAATATTATTTCACCCCGGTCTCCCCCATTGTCAGTTCCTTGGTAATTTATTTTCTGCACAAAAAAATGCAGTCGATAATGCTTCTAAATTGATTAGTGTCTCTTTGTGCGTCGCTCTGATTAATTACTGGAAAACATTTATAGTTTTTCCATGATGAATATCAACAAAATCGCCTTTTCACTGAGGAACAATGGGCCAAAAAAATTTTATGTATTAAAGGAGCATCCTGAGATATTATGGGCTATATATATAAAAATTAAAACACTTTTGCCAAGGGCCAGAATTTTTAAAGTCAAAACCCTCACACTGTGCGTGGCCGATACACAACTTAACTGAAGTGCACGGCCTATTTTATTGATATTATGACGATCTGGGTCGTTTTTCTAAATCTATTGCCTTAATGTTTCGGGAATTCGTAATTTTAAAGGACGAAACCACTAATGTGCTTGACCGATAACTCAACATAACCGAAGTACAAAAAGTATTACACAGGTCAACAAATTTTTAAGAGTTATGTATGGGAGTCAACCCTGCTATCTTGGGATTTTCAAATCCATTTTTTTTCTAATCAAATTAGATAGTCAGTTATAAGTATTAAAATTTATAGAAAAAATGTCAAAAAAAAAACAAAAAAGATTCAAATAAAAATAAGTTAAAATTTTTTCTTTGCATATTTACAACATTTAAACTGTTAAATTCAAACTTTATACAATTTTTTATAAAAAACCGAATATATATCGTGTCGTATTTAAGTTTGTACCAAATGATTCTGTATTATCTAAATGCTGATGTAGCTAGATTTAATAAAAAAAAATTTTCTTATTATTTGAGATGAAAAATTTAGGTTAGAAATTGTTATATAGAAATTAGATTGTCAAATTTTTAACCTATCGAAGCAAAAATATTAGATTCTCTGGACGGTTCACCTGCCGACTTTTTAAAATAATGTCACGTGGTATGTTAATCAAAAAAGTTTAAGAAAATAAGCTTAATACTACGTACAATTGGCTAATTCCATAAGAATTGGTCCATAAATTGGCATATATACTTCCATATCCACTGATATAAATATCTGGCATTAATTATTTAGTAAAGCATTATTTGGATAATGCTAGGCAATTAAAATAAAAATTAAAAACGAGATAACCATAAACGTATACCTTAATTAAAAACAAACTAACAGTTGGTCTGAGGGTTTCCCCCATAAATAGTAAGATATGCACGCACGCCGGCGATCTTGGTTTTTAACCTAGACTCTTACTTTTAGACATATCGTTTAATACCTACTGCCTATGCCAACTTAAGTTATTTTCCTTTCCAGCTTCAAGCCCAATAGTTTTTAAATTTTGATTTATTTTGGCACAATAGTAAATATAACACAGTTCAACAAATATCAATGAAAAAAATAAGTTTATGAAAACTTAAAAGCATACATTCCCTTGATGGTTTTATATATATCCGTTTTTCGTACATTCTTCCGTCTTCGGCTTTTGGATCCGCACATATTAATAAAACATGACCAAGACCAGAATACCCTAAAAAGAAAAAGTTTAAAAATCTTTTTTTTTATAAAATCCATTGTAACTTAAAATAATATCTTATTAATGAAAATTAAAATTTTTAATTATATTAAGCTCTTTGCACATGTAGGTTATTCCGAAGAAAAAAGTTACTGTGCACGTATTCGAACTCTCAATCTCCTGCGTCTAAGGCAGATGGTTTGCCACTGAGCTATCTGAGCCGATGTATACCTTTATTAATCAATAGGTTAATTGTTTTTGTTTAAGAGTTTTTAAAAGAGTAAATAAAGTTGTGTTTTCAAAAATCTTAAGCAGAAGTTGGGCTTTAATATCATGGGTGCCGTCGTGGCAAAAGATACAAAATCAATCTGCATAACGTTATTGTTTGATGAACTAATTAATTTAGCCGTCGAATAAACATTGGATGTTTAGCAAATGTGAGTTTAACACTTTTGTCAAAGCGACAAATAGATTTATTGCAAAAAACTAAATGCCTCTGAAAATTATTTGTCGGAACAAAATTTGGACAATACGCTTAAAATACAATTAAAGCAAAATTTATTAGAACAATTTTTAACATGTCTAAACGGGTATAATATTTACGAGTTCTAGACAAATGAAGAGCATGTAGCTGGGTTTTCGCCTTTTAAAAATTCTTAATTCATAGTATATGACTATATTTGTCTTAGTTGCCGTGGTTTAGCCTTTTAGATGGTCTTTATAACTTATAGTATTGAAATTTCTTCGTTTTACCCACGAGGTGGGTGAGAAATTTGTAACGCGAATGGTGGGGTCTAGACCCTATTTTAAACGTCTATAGCTTTAAGAGTTTAAAAGTTATAAACTTTATTTTATAATCATTTTGAAGATAAATACGTGTTCTTAAATTGTCATCCATAAATTATTATCAATGGGGATGCAAAATTTGAAGCAAAGTAAAAAAAAATCTGAAAAATTATAATTTTTTATTTTTCTTTATTACATTAAATAAATATGTTAATAAATTAAATTTTTTTAATTTTGATGATTAAATCGTGTTTTTAGGTCGGGTAAAGCATTTTATGAAAGATTCTTAAAAAAATATATTTTAAAATTAAAATTTTTTTGGTCATTATTTACCATAAAATTTAGATGTAAATAGAAATAAAAATTATTATTATACAATAACAACATTTTACTTACTTAAACTAGAAAATAAGGTTGCAATCATTTAAGTTCAATATTAAATTGAGGCAATATCATGGTTTTCTGGTCCACACAGAAACCACTCGATGTTCTAAACCAATTTGGTTATAGACTTAGACCAAATTTTAATTAATAGTTATCATATATAATGGTCAATATATAACACAGGTCAACAATTATATAAGGGTTATGAATTAGCTATGATCAAACGTGCCATCTTAGGAAAAATCAAATACGTTTATTGTTTTCCTTAAACTTAGTTAGTCAATTATAAACATTGAAAACTTTAGAAAAAAAAGGTAAAAAAGATTCAAAAACAAAAAAATATTGAAATTTTAATTTTGCATATTCACAATAGTTATCAAACTTCAAATAATATTTTCATTAAAACCGATAATATATCGTGTCGTATTTAAGTTTGGACGCGAAATGTTTTGAATTATCTAAATGCCAACGGAGCTTGATATATCAATAAAGTTTATTTTTTATTATTTGTGATTGAAAATATAAGTTACAATTAATATGCAGAAATTTTCAAATTTTTCCTTGTTAGGATATATTTAGATCGATTTAATCGAAAAAGGCCATTTTACGTTATAGACGAATCTAAGTAGCCAAAGATTGAAGAAACTAAGAAAAACGAAAAACATATATGGTCAATTCCACCTCAATCCAACAAGTCCGGGAGGGGTACCCCTTTTAATTTCGCTAAAATTTTGCATGGAGGTAGTATCTAAGGGTATCTCATAATCTGGAAATTTATTTTGACCGGAAGTGATTTTTGACGAAGATAGCGGCAAAAGAAAAAAAAATTGCAAGATGAATTTTCAGATTTGATGCAACTTTGGGAGGTTATAAGTTAAAAGTATTATAGCTAGAGACTTAATTTTTTTTTATTTTGAAGAAGACAATAAGGGCTATCTTGCATGTGTTTATTATTTAAAAAAATTTATTTTAAAATATTACAATTTTGTAAAGAACATTCAGTTTGATATAACTAAAGCGTATTTTTGAATTTCTTAAAAAATTGCTGAAATACAGTCCTTAGTATTCATTATTAATATGTGAACTCAAAAGTATGGGACCGACTAGACTTTTTAAAAAATTCGAAAAAAAAATTTTTTTTTTGATTTTTGGACAAAAATTTGCTCCCTGGACTATATAAAATATTTAAAAGTGCCATATTTGATTATATATAAGAAGTTAGACAAAGGGACAATTATGTTAGGCTATAACAGTTTTATTTATTTGATTTATACTATTGTCAATTTTGAAAAGAAAAAGGGAACTTCGGATCAAAAAAATTTGTAATTTTCAATATTTTACTCCTATCTTCAAAGCCGACTTTCTGGATCATTACCAAACCAGTTTAAAAATTTAAAAATGCATTTTATACATAAAACATCGCTGTATAACATAAATTTCCCCCAATATTTTTTAACAAATTTTCTTTTTATGAATTAAAAACAAAAGTTTGCCAAGTTTTTTAGAAATTTAAGGTGGAAAAAATAAAAACTTTAAATTTGTATGCTTATATTTGTTAACTTTTACTAGTTTTTTTTAGTTTGATGAACAATATTAGAAATTGTACATAATACTCAATGTTTATCCTCGGCAATTTAGAAAATTTGTTAAATTTATTGTATAAAAAAAATTTGAGAGGATTTTAGAAAAAATAATAAGGTTAAAAAATTTGTAAAAATTTATTTTTTTTTATTTAATAGTTTTTAAATAAAACAGCCTCAACAACGTTAAATCTGACAAAAATAAGTAAAATAGAATATATTTGGCCTATTTAGAATATTATGATTCAACAGATTTTCTTTTTTTATGATTATCAACAAACTTAAAATAAACGTGAAAAGTCAATTATTCTATGAAACATAGTAATATGGTTTTTTGATATTATAATTACATAAAAGAAGTTTATAGGTAACAACCGCAAATGATAATAACGGGCAGAGCTTGAATGATGAATTTTAAGACTAAATATTAGACCCTATTTAATATAAATAAAATATAGACATTCAGTCTTTTTTACTAATTTTTACAGATGCCAAATATGTTTTTGAAAGGCTATTTAGAACAAGGCACACCATATATATCTAACTGACCTTAATAAATTTTAAAAACCAACAATTTTCCAATTACATTTTAGTTTTATAATATAGACGTACTAAACCTATTAAAAAAAGAGGAAATATCACTGTTACTTGATTCTATGGGCATATGGATTTGGGCATTGACCTAAAGTTTTTTATATCTAAATGCATTCCTAACGAATTTTAACACAAGAATATGTTTTAATAAATATAACAAATTACAAATTTAATTAAAATAATGAATGATTACATAATCTCCTTTTTTTGTAATTTACCTATCTCGTTCTTACAAGATTTTCTATACATAAGATATACACTATTTTTTTAACACTTAAACAGGCAAATTATGACTGATTATATAGGTTCTAGATATTATTAGTTAATTATGCAAAAATAATAAAAAAAAATAAGCTTGCACAGACGAATACAATTTGCGTTAGTTTTTTGACACCTGGAAATTTGTTGTTTTTTGGCAAATTTAGGTATTTTTATTGTAGAAGCGTCAAAATCGAATAAAAAAATCTGGGGCTATTATATGTTATTAAGCGATATTATATCTATAAAATGAATGTTAAAAATTGAAAAAAGGTTGGCTGGTTACCCAGAAAGTCGATTTTGAAAACATTCAAAATTTTCACTTTTTCCGGTTTTAAGGTTCACTTTTTCATTGTAAATTAAAAATAGTAGTAATCAATTAAATCAAACTATTATGGTTTAACCTAAATGCCCATATGTTCTGCTTTTTGAATACTTTCAAATTTGGCACATTGGCATATTCTAATATAGTGCAATAACATAAATATGTCTTAAAATTAGGGCAAAAAATTGATTTTTTTAAATTTTGTAAAAAGTCATGCCGGTACCAAACTTTTTAAATTATATATTTATTAACATTATTAAGGGCCATATTATATAAATTTTTCAGAAAAATTAAAAATACGTTTTTTAAGCTATTTGTGTCTAAACTTGACTTTAATTTTTTGGCAACTTAAAAAAAATTTTTTAAATATTTTTTGTTTTCAAGGCACCCCTTTTTACGATTTTCAAAATAAAAAAAAAATTATGACTCTAGCTACAATACTTTAGATGATACATGCGCGCAAAGTTCTCTAAATTTTTTTGCATAAAAATGAAAAATATTTTTGCCCATATCTTAGTCAAAAATCACTTCCGGTCAAAAAAAATTTAGGTTTTTATCAGCACCGGACCCTACTAGTGTACCAATTTTCAGTCAAAACTGAGACTTCAAGGAAAAAAAGTTGGTCAATTTGAGGTGGAATTGACCATATAAGAAGCCATCACTACATTCTTTAATGTTTTTATAATTCAAGTTTCTGCATTAATATATGTTGACCTGTGTAATATTTCTAAAGATATTAGAATAAGAAGTGCTGGGGTCCATATGGACTTCACAGTGCTAATTGCAGGTTAATAAAAATATAGTGGTGAAAGTGTCATTGCATGCATAATAAACTTATCTCTATAATTTACAAAAATTGCAACTTGTTGTTGGGGACCATCTTAAAAACGTGGTTTGGTACAATATTAACTTAAATATTTCTAAGGTACATTTTGTATTTTTAAAACATTAAAGAAGCAAAACAAATTAATTTACCAAGGTAAAACTAATTTTTAACAGTATATGATTTGATATATTATACAAATATGATTTATATGTTGTCAAAAAAATTAGTTTCATATACCATCAATTGATAACAACACTATCATAATAATGTTGCGTACATTATATTAGGGCACGTGCAAAGTGAGTTATTTTTGTGAAATTTTTAAAATTCTAACTTTGAAAATTTTATTTTGTAAAAAATTTATTCAGAAAAAGCATATTATGCACATATACCAAATTTAGCAACTTTTTAAATATTTGCTTTTTATTTTTACCATATTTGTCATTTGATTAGTATAGAAAGAGTTTTAAAATCACAACACACCATATTTTTAAAAAAATAAGTTAGTATGTAATTCAATTGAAAAAAAATGGTATGTTAAAATAATAAAATTACAGTAAATTTCCACATTTATATATAAATATTAACCAAATTCAAGCAATAATAACCAAATATCCACTCACACTTTGTAAAGTCCTTGCAATTTATAAAATACTTTTAGAAGCATATTTGATATAGTTCATGTATTTGAGACAAAATTACTTTCTTAAAATGCTTGGCATAAATAGCCCACCCATACTATGAAAAATAAAGAATATATGGACAAATTTTTACTTATCACTTAAACCTTGTGTTTGTAAAAAGTAAAAAACAAAATTTATACCTAAATAAATTAATTAGGAAAGTCAGAGACTTTGGCCTAGCAACAAAATTACTTTGATGGCAAAAAAAATATGTTAGATATTAAATAAATTTTAATATTCTTAAGGTATTATCCAAGCAGTAGAATTTAAATAGCTTTATATTGTCTAAGCATAAGAAATTCTCAACATATTTGGAAAGATTGAGCATGTAGATATAGAAAAAATAAAATTTTAATTTGAATGTGAAAGAATGACAAAATTTTTCACACTCTATAGCCACATGTATATTCCAACCAAATTATTTTAGACTATTTAATATATACATTTAAATAAAAATTTTTCTAAAAAAAATATATTCAACCTATTTTTTGTGTATTTTTAGGATTAAGCCATACAATTTTTAGCTATAAACAATCAAAAAATTTAATTAAAAATTACAAATCAATTTTGGATAAGTAAAAAAATAATCAAAGTTAATAAACAATTATTTCCATGTTTGAAATAAAATTTTTAAATTTGTGTCTTTGTCACATATTCAACTTAGAAAAAAAAGTTAATTTGCTTAATTACATAGGTCAAAATTTTTTAAGGATAGCTAATTTCAAAAACCAGACCTGCCATCTTAAAAATTTTTAAGTCCATTAATCCATTTATAGTCAAAATCCAAAGAAAATTCAAAAAACAAAAAATATATATAAAAATGCTCAATATTTCCCTCAGTATCATATAAATTTTTCACTCTGACCTGTATAATAACAAAATCAAACAGAAAATTTAATATTAATCTATATAAATTTAAATTTTTTAAATTTAAACTAAAAGTTAATAATATATGGGTGATAATTGTATACCAAATTATAATTAACAACATAACATAAAAATATTTTATTAAAAAAATGTAAAAATAAAAGGCATTAAAAATTATTTAGGATATAAATTTTTTAATTTTAGACAAAAGATGGACATATAGCTTGTGCTCATATTTGGTGCTAAAATCAGCAAGCTTACTGGCAAATTCATTGCCAAGACCTCGCTCTTCAAGCATATTAAAGAGTCTTTCATACATCTGTTCATCTAACAAATCACATGAAACAGAGTAGCAATCATCATTATATTCACCTTCATAAAATGAAAGTTCATCAATTCTAAATAAGTCTGAATATGACGGTGAGTCTGGAGCACCACCTGCCTTTGGTCCATCTTCATAGCCACCATCTTCAACAAAAGAGCAATAAAATGCTAAATTTTGGCCATTCTTTGCGATTTCAATAGTATATGTAGGTTTGGATATGGGTGCACCTTGCATATCACGCTCAGGTAGGTTTTGAGTGTCAGCATTTTCAGAGTATTCATCCATATCACTATCCAAAGAATTATTAACATTAAAAATTATTTTATGAGTTTCACCTTTGGGCGCACCTCTTGTTAAAACGACCTTGGCATCGGTAAGCTTGGTGTCAAATCCATCAAACTTAGTATCTTGACCTTTATTTTCCAGCGATTTTTGTTCATTCACAATTTCCTCAGTTAAAAAAGTTGCAAGTTCTTTATCGGCAAGCAAAGAAGATGGTGCAGCAGTACTTTTGTATTTTGGTGCGAGATATTGCAGTTTGGGCAAGATAGGCAAAATCGCTGGTTTTGAAAGAGTTATTATGCCTAAAGTACGATTTGGAACTACTGAATAACTTCTATAAAATAAGCGAGCAAGGGAACAAGAAAATTTCGACATGTTGGTTTTTTAGTCAGGAAAAATAAATTATAATTCCACAAAAAAAGAACAGATAAGGGCACGTGCAAAGTGAGTTTTTATTTTCATAAAATTTTCAAAATTTTGAAAAAAAAAAATTTTGTAATAAAACGCAAATTTTTAAAAAGTTGTTAAATTTAATATGTGCACATAAAATGCTTTTTTTGAAAATAAAAATTTTTGAAAAAAATTTGAAAAAAAATAAATTTTTAAAATTTTTAGAATTTTCAAAATTTTACGAAAACAAAAACTCACTTTGCACATGCCCTAATATAAAATTTAAGAAACAATCAATAATACAATTTTTTAAAAAAAATATAGCAATGTGATCTATTTGATACATAAAATAAGAATAATTAATTATGTTATAATTTTGCTCTTAGAGTATTTCATTAGTATTTTATACTCGTACTCTAAAAACTTGTTTGCAGATTTTTATTAATTAATTATGATAATAAGTAGTGCCAGTAGTAGAGATACAAACATGTATTAAGCTATTAAGTACCCTATATAAATAAATAATTCAACACTATGTTAATTATAATTTTTCCAAATAATTATAAGCGTAATTATGGTTTAATAAATACTTAAAATTTTGACACGCTATAAATTAATCTATATCTACGCTTTTTAATATTAGAAGGAAAGCCTTTTGATTATTAAAATATTTATAGTTATTACCAAATATTTGTATGTAATAAATTTAGTTATTTTATGACATATCTTCGTAGATTCAAAAAGGCAGAATCATTTTAATAAATTTATTTTAATTTAGAATTATATTTATATCAAAATACTAAACAATTGCTACAAATAAGAATTTTTGAATTATGCATTCATTGAAAATGCTTTTTTTCAATAATATTACTTTTTTTTAACAAAAAATATTTAATAATTTTAATTAAATTTGTAATTTTTATTAATTGCTGATAATTAGCCAGCAAATTGTATATAACCTATTTTCGCTCGTCTGAATAATTAAATGCTCACCAAAAGTATTAGATGCCTCCTTTTTGCAAACAATTTTCGATCTTTATCTTTTTAAGAACTATGCATGTATTGCTGCAGCTAACACTAATATAAAATTGTAAAAAAAAAATATTTTAAATATGGTCGTTTGAGAATATGCCTAAAAATTTTTAAAAAAGTTTTTTTTAATTTCTTAAATTTTTTCACACAAAGTTAATTATTCAAAACTTTTTTTCACTATCCGCAACCTATGAGACTCTTTAAATGAATTATATTTTAAAGTTCTCCACAAGAATAATTGGGCCAACATATATAAGGGGGTTACATTTAATCGTTAAAAAACAATTACAATTTGTTTAAAATTATTTCACTTAATAGCCGACGGGAGGTCCTTCTGTAAAAATCCAGATCCCATCCTCATTGTCAATTTTAGGGCAATAGCAATATAAGGAAATAGATTTTATTGTGTGTTTTGTTAAATAAGTCAGGGCATATATAGCATAGATCAACAAATATCAATATCAGAAACATGAATTTTATGAAAATATAAAAGAATGCATCCCCATGATGGCCTGATCTTATATATATTTTTCGTTTTTCTTAGTTTCTCCCGTCTTTGGCCATTTAGACTGTTTTTAACGAAAAATGGCCTTTTTTACCAAATTGACAGTACTAAATATATTTTAAGAAAAAAAAAATAAAAATTCTTTTTTGCATATCTAAATTCCTATTTACTTAAATTTCTAATCACAGATAATAAACAAATTTTATTAATACAAAAACTCTTATACCGGCAATTAAATAATACAAAATCATGTCCAAACTTAAATACACATATTATCGGGTTTTAATGAAAATATTCTTTGAAATTATAATTTAACAGTTTAAATATTGTGAATATGCAAGAATAAAATTTCAAATTATTTTTGTTTTTGAATCTTATTTTGTTTTTTTGACCTTTTTTTCTAAATTTATTAATGTTTATAACTGACTAACTAGGTTTGATTAGGAAAAACGGTAAACGGATTTGATATTCCTTATATGGTGTCTAGATAGGACGTGATTATGTGATTATGATTTGATGCATATGTTCTTTTGTTTATAATAAAGGTTGATTTGTATTGGTTTTCTACTACTGATGCCTAACCCTAGCCTCATCTAGAAAAACCCCACCCTGCTTACAGGAATAATCCTACCCTTACCACTATTGGCCATCTTAACATTGGTGTCAGAAGTGGGATCTGAACCCACATTATCACGATTCAATATAATATAGGCCTTTATTCTGTGTACACAATTGATCAGTTGATAATATATGTAGAACAATAGATCAGCTGGTAATATCAATATGTCTCACTAGACATATGGCAGGTTTGATCTCTGTAATTAACTGTCTAGTGAGATATATATAATCAGCTGACAATAAAGCCAGCTAAATTATTGTGTGAAAAAAGAATAATGAACCCCCATTTTCAATCTGCCATTTAATTAAAAAAGCCTTTAAAAATAAATTACATTTTTTTTAGCCTGTCGAATAACTTTAAATGGTTATCCCCTTCCCTTCTGAAAAAAAAATTTGTTCACAAGAAAATGTTTTAGCCTAGGTGTTTACAATCTCATATGTTGTAAAATATAATATACAAAAAAAAATTAATAGAAATATTAAATACAATAAAATATATCATAATAATAAACATATTGAGAATAATACAATGTGTAAAAGTAATATAAATTTAGAATACAATAATACATCGTAACATAATATAAATTTTGAATACAATAAAATATTCTAAACTAATATATATTTTGCAAAATTTATATCAAATATATTTATTATCATATTGATAACAATAAAAAAAAATTAATATTGTTTGAAAAGATAGCTATTTACAAAATATTAAAATTAACATATTAATTATTTTTGTTTTTGATGCATAGTTTTCACCAACCCCCTTATGTTGAATATTAATTGCCTCTCGAGCATCCCACCATTTGAGACTACTTGGTTTAACCGCTTTAGTGTGCCGGGCAGAACCGTGCTTAAGCCGATCAGCTCCAAAGGTCCTGGCAACGGTCCTCGAAGGTAAGCGTCCTTTACCTGCGAGAGCTGACCTCACCTATAGTGGATTAGGTACACACTCGTGTGCTACCTTTCGAAAACCCCAACATTAACTCATAACTCTCAAAAAATTGTTGACCTGTGTAGTAAGAAAATGATTTCTTATTTGAATGTGAATCTTGCAAATGTAGAGGAGTTTCTTCGTGTGGATGATATTGGATGATATAGCTGAATATTTGCGTAGATCTAATTTGAATCGTTACAGGATTCATAAAAAGATGTTATTAAAAAAAGTCATTCACAAAAAATAATAGATATTTTATTGTGATAAATTAATTTATAATTTTATTATTAAACATTACAAAATCTTATACTTAATATAAAACTTTTATAGAATACCTAAAAAATAAGAATGCAATATTTTCTAGTTTCATTTACCTCGAGGTAATATCAAGTTTCCAACTTGAACTTAACCATATGGGTCCAAAAACCCCAATAAAAATTTGATCCATTGTATCCTATAGATCAAAAGTATTAATTGTTAAGTCTAACTTGTATTTAGGAAAAGTCACAAAAATTTGACCAAATCACATATATTCAAAATTTAAAAAGTGCGCGTCCATATGGATCTCCTAATGATAACGGCAGGAATTTAAGATGAAATCAAATCAAAGACTATTTTGAATTTCCAAATTGATTTTTAATACATAAGACAACCTACCAATCGGCACAAAACGGCGCCCTGCGCACCATCACGGGCTGCCTTAAAATTACCCCAGCAGATCACCTTCACCAAGAAACCCAGATTCAATAAAACCTCACTCACAACTACTATGCGATCAGTTTTTGGCGCCCTGTGTTTCTTCCGATCACCCCTGTCACGATCTCTTTCTTGATGCCCCTGCTCGATCGATGAAAAATACTTTGCCCTCAATCAGCTTTCCACGCATCAGTCATTTACTTGACGTCCTAACAACAAAACATTTGCTTAAACAAATTCATACCGAGCTCGTATGCAATACAATTAAATCTTAACCTCCTCCCATTCTTTTAAACGGTTGGCCTCCTCCCATATCACAATCCGAAAAAACGCTCCCCAGGCGAGAAAGATTCTTATTACCTCAGCTTAGATCAGGCTTCTGTTATCTACTAGCAGACTTTCGTAGTCGCGTCTATTCAACAGACGACAAGTGCATCGACTGCAAAGAAGCGAATGACTACAATCATCTACATTGGCTATCCTGCCCTTCACGTGGGACTTCCATAAATCCCCTAGATCTATGAACGAACCCCATCTTAGCCGCCTCCAAACTCGCTCACACCTCAGAGCCTCCCTCATCCCTTTTTAAAGAGCATGGGTTAAAAACAACATCAACATTCTCTTAATTTACAAAGATAACATCCAACCACAATGTGTTCAAGACGAAGCAAAGATTTTATTGGTTACAAGATCCTAAAATCCGCTCATAAACAATATTTACATTTTTAACCACCTATTTAGTAAAAATTTTGAGCTGAATATTAGGCATCTTCGCTCCGATGCGTTATATATAAAGCTAATTACGCTAGATTTAGCCTGTTTTGAAAATTATTAGGCGTTGTAATTGAAGGAGCCATCTTGAATTGATAATCACCTATGGGGCTACATGGATTAAGATATAAATAAAAATTATAAATATACTTAAAGCAAATGACCAAAGTGTAGGAAAAATATTGCAACAAATAATGGTTTTCTCCATAATAAAAACCCAAACGAATTTTAAATTTCAAGCGTTTTTGAATTCCAAAAAACATTGAACTCTGAACGTGCCATATAACAAAATTTAGCTGTTTACACCGCGCTTAGCATGCACATTCTTATATAGTTTCATCAGATAAAATTAACAAATTTGTTGATCCCTTTATTTGAATTACAATTTATAAATAAAGGGTTTGATCCAACTATTCTACAAATTTATAAATTATTATGTAAAAATTTATATGATGAAATATTCTAAGGGCGCGTTCAAAGTTCATTTATTTTGTAGAAAAAATTTTTAAATTATTTTATTAATTTTTCAAAAACGATTAATTCAGCCTGAACCATCTCTTTATGGTCCAGCTGGTGGGCCATGGTCAATTGATGGTCAAACGAATTAATAATTAGAGATGAATATTGTGTTGTATTAACTCGACAGGTACCACTAATGTTTCGGCTGAGCAAAATTTTACAAAAAAAATTTCTGGGTGTCTTTAGAGGTCAAATAAACCTATTCCGTTGAGGAAACTTATTAAAATTTAAAACTTCCGGAAATAATGGGGTGTCACCTACAGGTTACATTGGGTGGCAAGAGATCATATATGTAATTGAAAATTTTATTGCATATAAAATAATACAAAATATAAATCATATATTATGAAAATTTGACCAACAAAATATGAAGTGCCACTTGGCAGTAACTACAGATTATTTTGGTCGCTTTACCGCACACGACACATCCTCTTAGCTGGCATTTTTCCCCAGCGTGTATAGTTGTATTCAAATTCAATTCTGGGGTTTAATCCTCCAGGCATTCCGTATTTCATAAAATAATTTTGCACAATTTTTCTTTTAAAACAGAGAGTCAATTTTTCTTTGTTTTTAGAATATGTATGCCAAGCATTTTGGCATGCCGCAGCAAAAAGCAAATATTGGAAAATACCATTTTCTGCCTCGAAATAATATCCTAGTGCCATCTATATTTTGGTCAAATCTGTCGATGCCACCCATATATTTAATGTACATTTGAATTACGTAGGGAAAAGGTACACGAATTTTTAACATTGAAAATGTTGTTAAGAACGGTAGCCGAAAAATGACAAAAAACTTGGAAAATAAGTTTCCCAAGCTTGTTAAGGGCTACTTAGTCTAACGCCTACGTTTAGGGACTCCAATTTATAGGGCAGTTTTTCGTGCTTTATTTGATAGAGCCTTTTTCGAGATTTGAAAATTGTAACAGGTGTCTTAAATCAATGCCCAAAAAAATTTGCTCTCTTTTTGAAGTGTTTTTATAAAATCACAACTTGCTCGTGACATTGGAGAAATAAAGGACATTCAATTTTTAAAATAATTTTTTTTATATAATATACCGACAATTTTACTTTAAGGTCAAAATTCTAACTTTTGTTCTATTTACCCCTTAGAAAATTGAAACAGCTATTTTAACGGGCCACTACATATATATTAACCTTACTAAAATTCAATATCCGGTCATTTCTCTAACATGCCCAAATATGGTAAAATTTGGCCGCTTTTAATGGAAGTCTTTTAAATTTTTGGGTAAAAAACTGTTATAGGGGTTTGATGTTTATCTGATAAATTATGGTCACCTTGGTCTCCTATTTGATGTAAATTTTTTTATGACACCTTCATGTTTGACAGGTGTCCTCCTTGAAAAGTGCATTTTTAAGGAATTTAGAATAATTTTACTTTCATATTCTCTCTTTTCAGGGTTTATTGAGGTAGCCCACGTATTGTACTTATATCTTACATAAATTTCCCTCTATTATTTAGGTGATAGGGCCATACAAACCCATTTCCATATAAGGGCAAAAAAAACTTTTTTTTTACCATATTTTTCTTTTGCACTTTCGTCAGTTAATACATTGGTATAATCCAATAAAAATTACGCTGTAAAAAATGGGGGTCATCGTTTTTGTTTTTTTGGTATCCGTTCTTTTACCTGCCAGGTAAATTTTTTTTACCTGTTTTTTTACATTTTTTTATACTAGCTTATGCGGAATCCTATAAGAAAATTGATTTCACTTTTTTCTTCCCCTTTAATTAACCCCAAACAAAAAATTTGCGCTTTTTCCTATACAAAAGTGAGTTTGGCCGATGACGTCATTTTTAGATAAATATTAAATATTAAAAAAAAATAATATTGGGCCGAAAAAATAACAAATCCCCATTATTATCGATTTTTTGGTCCTATTTCATAATGCCTTCCCTTGTAACCCTAATCTTAGTCTCCAATGCACTTACTTGTCTCCGTAATGTTAAAACAATGTTAATAATAATTCAATGTTGATTAATGGATTAAGAGTCTAGTGCCCCTAATGCTAAACATTGTTTTATTTTTAGCGTTGACAATAAAATGTTGTCTTTATTGGTTGGGTCCGGTGTAAAATGTATATTACTTATTTTTTTACCGTTGTGCGTGTTCGGCCGTTAATTAACAAATCCGTGTACTTGTTTTTATGTCAATAAAATATCCTTTTTTCAGTTTTTGAAACATAAGAGAGTCTCTTATGCAAATCCATGTACTTGTTTTTAGGTCAGTAAAATGTTAATATCCTTTTTTCAGTTTTTAAATCATAAGAGAGGTCTCTTATGCCATAAAAAATTCACTTTCTAACATTGTTTACCGTTGTAAAAAAAATTAAAAAAACTCTTGCTAATGAAATTTCTTAATAATTAACGGGCATTTTTTAATTTATATTTAATTTATACTAATTTTATTGATGCTCCATTGTTACTTTAAGTGATATAACTAATGACAAATTTGCTCGGTCAAGTTCTACATTTCGCTTTAATTTGCCCTTATATTTCCACCCAAATCACAATATAAGTTCGCTCGCCCTTTTCCCCCTGGGACATTTACCCCATTTTACCAAAACATCGACCTCTTATTTTTCTCCTCTATAGCTTTTAAGGCCCGCTAATACTAATCTAGGATAAATTGGTATGGGGGAACATTTTCAATGTTATGTTTTGAGTACCGGCGTACTCATGCTTAAAAAACTCTGCCCCTCTATCAATGTTTTACATATACTTAAATTTCAGGCTCTGATTTCCCACGGTCAATACTATATAACATAAGCATAGATACAGGGTGCAACTGGTCAGTATAGTTCTCAGCGGTATAAGCTGCTTCAGCATCTGCGAGGCCTACTCCCTGGGTGCGCCCGTGTCTAAATTAGTCCGCCTTAGTCACAATTTAGGGTTTTAACATTCCCGGGTTTATATAAGCAAACATTCGGGGCGCGAAGCGCCTCCGCACGAATTGCGGGGTCTGGACGAGCGAGTCAAGGCGCGCGGAGCGCGGCGAAGACGAGCCAACGCGCCGCGCAGCGGCGCAAACCGCGGGCCGCGAAGCGGTCCGCGGCCGAGCCGAAGGCGCGCGAAGCGCGCCGGAGGCGAGAACATCCGAGGCGCGAAGCCCCTCGGGTGTTTTTTTCCTTGTTTTATCAACTTGGGCAAGGTCAATAGTTAATCGGGTGTAAATCATGGCAGTTTGATAGCATTCTAACGATGTTATTATCGTTCCAACGACTTGCCATTAAGTTAAACATATTTTTTTTGAAAATATACCCTCGATCTTGCTTTTTCATTAGTTTTGGGGCAACTAATGTTAATTTTGTTCAGTTTGCTCTCATTGTTCCTGTGCCGCCAATATTTATTTTAGATAAAAATTGTAACAGTTTTTGGCCCAGTGAAATAATTATCAAAATACGTATTATATGGTTTATATTCATTTGGTAGTTTTTCAACTAAATCAATTATAACACAACCTCCGAGACCAAATTCTTTTTGTTTGTCCATTTTTAATGATCAACCTTGGTACGGTTTAAAGGTTGCTATATACCCACTTGCAGTGACCGGACACCACATTTTGTATCTGAATCTAATGGGTTTCCCCTTGTAAAATTGTTTAGCTGAATGGTGTCCGTAATACGGAACCATCGATTCATCTATAGATATGTGGGAGGAATTGTTGTATTTGAAATTGTCAATCATTCTAATCATCAATCAAATCAAGGTAAGGTTTAACTTTGGAAAATTTATCCTGGCTATTTAAATTATAATTATCGGCCAAATGAAGAAATCGGGTAATTTCTTGAAATCTGTTTGACCGCATGCCATTTGAAACCATGCTAAAAATATCAGATTGTAGCTCCAAGATCATTTTAATGTTCACTGGGCTTAAATATCCCGTTAAAAAAAGGATCGCAATATTAATTTTGTAATCAGGGATTGTTAAATTAAGGTCGTGATTATGTTGTTTGGCATACAATTTACTCATATTAACGATTAAATACATCGTTGTTAATAAATTGCTCAAAATAATCTTCGGGTTGTTCTAAGACAATTGCATTAGCTATAATCTTTTCGGCTAAATCACCATAGCCACTAGGTTTAAATATTGTAACGTCATCATACCACCGCTGAGAATTTCTCTCAAGAGAATCTTCACTAGCGTTTGATCTCACAACTTCGACAGATGAGTTCAGCATAGATCGGGGTAAGTGTTGAAGATCGAAAATAATTTCATCGCCACTTTCTATATCGGTTTCTTCTTCATTTTGTGGGAATGATTATAATTTCATCTAGGTTGGGCATCAAGGTATTCAATAATATCATTATTAGACCTAAAGATCATATATTATAACAGTTAATACGATTAAAAATTTACAATTTAGAGGTATAAAATTAGGGACAAAATCATTAAATTCATTTAAGGTGGATTTAAAATTTTTTAACTTATTCAAGTTACAATGAGCAGGTCCCTCCAGCCCAATGTAACCTTTAGGTGACAGCCATCTTTGAGTGCGGATAAAAAAAAATAATGGATTAAAAAAAATTTTTTTTATAAATACAATCTTCATAGTATATAGATTTTAAATATACCAAATAATAAAATCAAATTTACGTATAGGTTTCCATAAATTTCGAATAAAAATTATGATACTTAAGGTGAAATTTTTTAGGTTTTTGGAATGGGAAAAGTAAAGAATGGTATCAGAGGAAGTTAAATGAACTAGATCAGATGTGAAGATGAGTGAGGGCTTTAAAATAAAATTTATTAATTTTGAGTGGCTAGTTTTAAAGATACAGGCCTTCAAAGTAGGTGTAACCTGTAGGTTACATTGGGAACTCTCGAGTTAAATTCATGAACTAACTCGTGTATCAAACCGAGCTGTAATATCACGGCCTGGACCGTGC